>ML269164.1:0-22644 GCA_005239495.1 Nicotiana undulata
CAGTTTTAGCAATTTTAATCACCTAAGGCTTGCCTAGGCGTAGGACAGTGTATAATAGTTACCGGACTTATTAAAGAAAACTGTTACAAATTGTTTTACCTAAACATGTTGATCTAGGTGTTGCAAAATACATGACCATTGCCAGTTGCTTAGAAACAGAGTAAAACTGTTTTTATGTCATCCTTTATGCATCAGTAGTTAACTAGGTGTAGTTGAACGAGTGAGACCCTAAACATGATATCTAGTATGCACATACAAGGCAGAATGATTTATATGCAGAATTCCTAAAAGTAGGAATTCTAAGTGCACAACAGGATTGCAGAATTTCCTAAAGCAGGATTTCTAAATGCACACATTTTTTTTTAGATATGGTCGCATGAGTGGAAGTTTACATTAATGTGTTTATCCTAGAACCAGATTTCTAAGTGATAAACGATAGTACCAAAGTGAGATGCTGAAACAGTATGCATGGGACCTAAGAGCATGATATCTAATGTGTGATATGCTTTGCACGTATGAGTCCTAAACATGAATTATATTGCGCAGATAGCAAATGTAAACCTAAAGAGCATGGTTTATACCCATTTGATATCTATAACATGTATAGCTACCCTTCCCTTTTTCACTATCCATCCCCAATATTTATTTACAATAAGTTATTACAAAGCAGTGTTGCATGAATTACATAAGTGAATAGGAAAAAATAAGAAGTTACACTATAGGGAGCCTACCAATAGGCCCAGATATCCAGAATTCCCAATGCCAAATGGTGTTTCACAACCTTTTACATAATCCAGATGTGTCATAGTTCCCTAAGGACCTCAAGGGATCCCGGACAGTGCTCACACCCAGATTTCATAACCACAATTGAGTAAGCGTAGTGTGGAAGGGCCAGCTCTAATGCATCAGAGTTCATAGGGATCTCATAGGGATTCCTAAGAAGTCATACATTAGAGGGGCAGAACCTAAGGGTCTAGGAGTAGAGTGAGAGTGCTTGACATAGTTTTGGAAAGATTTGAGTTGGAAAACAGTTTAAACAAGAAAGATTGGTTCAAAAATGAGTTTTGAAAAACAGTAGAAGACTTTATTCAATAAAATAGTTTGAATTGAGTAAGACAGTCAGAACAAACAACATTCCAATCTCAGGATCAGAGCAACACATGTAGAACAAGAACTAAGACAAGTTCAACAACCACAAACAGGGTAATGAGGAACTGGGGACAAGTATAAAGCGTGTAAGTGTAAGCACACAGTAGGCAGAGTCATACATAGCTTTAGAATCAAAGAAATCCTCAGGGGATTCAAGGGTTTAAGGTGCAGTAGGTATTTCAGAACTACACAGAACAAAGCAATCATAAAGTACATGTTGTATTACCACAGAGAAGTTTAGACTAATAATCAGAGAAACATAATTGAAGTAGAATCTAAAAGGGGGATATAAACATGTTGAGTCTAAGGAGCAAATTTAGAAACATGCTAATAAGCAATGAAAAAGACACATTAGTTGCAAGTTGAAAGACAGAACCATAAGTAAAAACAAACTAAGAACATGATAAATTGAAGTAGTAAAAGAATCATGTTGTTTTTGAGACTTGAATTGAAATCAGAACATACTAGTATAGGAAATAGTAAACACAGAATGAAGAGCAAGAGAGTAGAATAATCAGCCTTGGCTTACAGCCGGCTGACTTAGAATAATAGCAAGTAACCAAAGAGAGAGAGAGAGAGAGAGAGAGAGAGAGAGAGCATAAGAGAGTGTTTGTAGTTGTGAGAGAGTTTTGAACATTCTGTTCATGTGTTGTGCTAATGAATGACTAAGGTACTTATAGTTTTGAAACAGGCAGAAAATAAGGTAAAAATATTAGTTCGGCAGTAATTATAGAAGTATATATCAATTAGAATCAAATTAGTATAAGGACTTCCTTTAATTAAGGAGTCATATTCAAACGGTAATAAGCAGGTTATAAAATAAGGAAAGGAATCATGTAAAGCTGATTATAACACATAAGGAAGTAGTATAAGTATGGCATAGGTAAAGCACACGTAATAGACTAGATTCAGAATGTTCTAATTAAGGAAAGACTTGAGAATCAGTCTAATAGCCTTGTCGATTATAGAATAAGGTAAGAAAATGTCTTAGAAAGGGTCAAAATCAGTATAGAATATTACAAAAATCAGTGAAGGATCAATCACAAAGATTCAAGGATTCACAAATAGAACACAACACTGATTTAGCATAACATTATGAGAATAAGCGTAATAAACATATAATAGACAAAATCAGAACCTTAGGAAGACAAGTAGGGTAAAATCATATAAAAATTAGGGATTCATATAGAGCGTAGTGTAAATTAACGGGCTAAACATGATGTAGGCAGAATAAGAAGAATCAGAAACATTGATTGACAAAATAGGATAAAATCAAAGAAAAATCAAAACTGGTACAAATCCCTGGGAACAAACACATAATAGACATGAGTAATCAAAATCAGAACCTTAACATCCAAACATAGAGTAAAATCACAAAATCACGGAGTGTTCATGGAAAACAGTACGCATAATAAAACATATTATCAGAAACAAACTCAGAGCTATAGGATTAGAGCTAAGGAAGTTAGGGTTTTCAAGAAAATAACTCGGATAGAGGAGAAGACTTAAACAAATGTTTAAACACGGTGAGAATCATAGATTAATACCAAAAATCAGAAGGAAAAATGTTATTAAAAAGGGGTTTAAGAACCCTAGTTCGAAGATGAAAAGTCATTTTGAGAAAATCAAAAAACCTTTAAGGAAAATAGCAAAATAACTCAGGATATACCCAGATCTATAGCAAGTCTAAGAAAATCACGGGGTAATAGTTATGGTTTCAAAGAGATAACCCAAAGAAGGAGAATCGGCTCAAAAATCACAAATTCTAGCCGGAAATAATATGATCTTACTCGGTCGGCCACAGACGGCCGGAGAATGGCATGAGAAACCATGGGAGGTGAGTGAACCACCTTCTGGTTCCTCTGAGAGCCTCAAGGCAGTGATACCCGGCGTAGGAAGGTGAGTCATGAGACTGGGAGGGTGGTGAGGCCACCGTAAAGACCGGCAAGTCGATGGCCGGTGAGAACCATGACGGTTTTAGTAAAGAGCATTTGAGAGAGATGAGAGAGTGAACGGCTGAGATAATGAGAGGGAAATGAGAGGGGGGAAGGGTAGTCATTAGGGTTTAATTTAGGTAAGGGTGAATCTGGGCCGTTGATCAAAATTGATCGACGGTCCAGATTAAATACAGGTTGGGCCGGGTATTTGGTGAATGAGGCCTGGGATGTTTAATTGGGTTGGGGTCAGGTCCTAATTAGGCTAAATTAAAATAAAAGTGGCTAGTTGTTAAATACCCAATTAAATTAACTAAAATAATTTATAAAATAGCTGAATAATTGTAGAAAATGAAATCCATGCTTCGAAAATAATTTAAAATAATTACTTAGTATTTTAAAAATACGAATGGTTAATTACTGGATAAAAATAGTACAAAATTATATGATTGGGCTATAATTGCAAAGTTACTGCAATTATAGCCAAAAGGTACCAATTTGGCTAATTATAAAATAATTTGGTCTTAGTAGGACCAAAAATAATAAATTAAATCAAGAAATACTTTTGAAATCATTTGTATTGCAATTTTGTAATTATTTATTGGAAATAAAATGCCGGATAAACTAAAATGCATTAATAAAAAAATAGGAAAATTATGAAAAAATACCAATTGCTATTAATGCATGATTTTGAGGCTATATATGCAATTTAAAAATATTTGAGGAAAAATTGGGTATCAACAGTAGCTACGCACGGACTTCCGTCACCTCGTGCGTACGTAGCCCCCCCACAAATAGTAGCACATGTTTAATTAGTTCACCTATGGGGACAATTCCCCCTCACAAGGTTAGAAAGGAGACTTACCTCGCTCCGAAGATTCATGACCGGCCTCCAAGCCCTTCCGACGACCCAAATTGATGCACAACGCCCTAAAACTATCCAAATAACGGTCAAACCAATGAAAATATACTCTTATACGCATAACCATTCAGTTCATATAAATTCCTAACTCCATTCGGAAAGTTGACAAAATTGCCCTCGGGCCCACGTGCTCGGATTCCTAAATTTTTCGAAGATAAAGATTACCCATAGCCTCATGAATTCGAATATATTATTTACTCTCAATTTCATGCTCAAATTCGTGGTCAAAATTCCAAATTCTAGGTCTTCACCTCAAAACCCCAAGTTTCTACCAATTTTCATGACCAAATCTATATATCAATCTTGTATTTAACTTGAAAATGAGTAAAAACAACTTACCTTGACATAGATGACGAAAATCCCCACTTGAAGCTTTCCAAAAATCGCCCAAACAAGAGAAAAATGAGAAGAAATGGCCAAACCCCGTTTTAAAATACTTCACTGCCCAGAAACGGCCTTCATCGCGAACGCGTCTGTGCCCCCGCGTTCGCGAAGCCCAGAAACTCAGGCCCACAAATTTTACTCTTCGCATTCGCATACCTCCGAATGCGTTCGCATAGTTTCCTCGAGCCAACACTCCGCGTTCGCGGTCCCTTCCCCGCGTTCGCATAGGCCAAACGGCCCTTGGCTCAGATCTCAGGTTCCTTCTACGCGTTCGCATACCAAGCCCCGCGTTCGCGTAGTAGTCTCATCCCAGGCCTCCGCGTTCGCACTCCCTTCACCGCGTTCGCGTAAGCCAACCCAGCAGACCTCCAAATTTCCTCTTCGTGATCGCGCTCCTAACACCGGAATCACCATACGGAGCTATTCCCAAACTTGTAATCCCAAACGGACATCAATAACACTGAAATGCACTTCAACCCAGACTTTTGAAATTTCTTCTAAAATACTGACTTCCACAATATGCGCTGAAATGCTCCCTGGTCATCCGAAACCCGATCCGAACGTACACCCAAGTCCGAAATCGTCATACGAACCTGTTGGAACCTTCAAATCCTGATTCTGAGGTCGTTTACTCAAAAATCCCATCTTTGTCATTCTTCCAACGTAAGGCTTCCGAAATTAAAATTTTCCTTCCAATTCGACTCCGAACTTCCCGAAATTCAATTTCGACCATACCTACAAGTCATAATACCTGAAATGATGCTGCATATGGCCTCCAACCGCCAAACAACGCGTTAGATCTCAAAACGACCGGTCGGGTCGTTACATTCTCTCCCACTTAAACATACGTTCGTCCTCGAACGTGCTAAGAACTACTCTGGAGTTGTCTGAAATCACTGTTTAACACCTCGTGCACCTGCCCGCGCTACCACAACCCAGTTGAGTACATTTGCTCGAACAAATCTGAAGATATCCTCTTTTATCCATACAATAAGCTCAGAACCCAGTTCCAACACCCGAAATCCTGTGCCAGGCCTGCTTCCAATATATGAACACCGAACCAATCACTACACGAAGTACCGGAACATGATGGCTTGCCTTTGCTGAATTAGCACCATAAGTTGCATAATTCCTCATCTATTCATAATGACATTCCTTGATCTTAATAACCGAAATTCCACGAATCTGATGCTCCCAATGCACCTCATGACATACATATAGGTCCTGTTATAACACTTATGATACCACCACAACGGAGGAGATGAGTAGAAATTCATAACCAACTGCAGAGTTAACAAATCATTGAATCTCTCCTCTGACTAGAATCATCACCTCATTACAAACCAAATAATGGTATTTTTTCTCTAATATACTTCACATAATCTTATCACACTGGTCCCTGATCCAATAATCTCGTCTCACCCAGTATGAACTGCTCGGGCAACAAATCACCCCAGACATGACCAACAGTCTCATATGATGCCACAACGTGCCCATAGGCCACAACTCGAACATGATACATAAAGAAAAGACTTAGGAAGAGACTACTCAACTCACGCAACTAATATGAACCTTCTTCCGAGAATAGGAAGCAAAACACAAGAAAAAAATATAGGGAACCTTACTCAACATCACACTATTGCGGCATGCAACCCGATCCAAATAACATACCTGTGGCGGCGTGGCACCCGATCCACACACGAAATTTACATAAGGAGATACACACCGATCTAAATTGCTCATACCACTAAATATCAAATATCGGTTACCAGCACGCTAAGTGCATAATACCATCCTGGGGAGACTGATAGAGCCATATGCTACAAAACTCAAACACAACTGAGGTGCGATATATAATCTGAATCTCAAGAGCTATTCTTCTCACATAACGCCATCACTACGCTGAATCTCAACACATAAGAAATTCTCAAGCCGTTTCACAACTCACATGGCACAACATAACATTACATGAAATGGGCGAAGACGGAACAACGTCCATTATTCCAATACCCCTCCTTGAGAAGCGCTATACTGAAATGAACACATCTGGCTCACATGGAGTCCATAACCATATTTGAATCCATTCACAAACCTCAAGTCGATTCTTCTCATACCGAACTAGGCTAATAGCCTCATCTGGATCCATAATAACCCATTTTTTCTCATAACACGCAAGAACAACCATCATAGCCGGGACAAACACCCCACAATCCACAACAAAATGAATTGAACGCCTTCCAGGCATAAATTCTCAAATAAGCAATATTACACTTCTTTATACTCAACCTAAATCTTCAATCCATTAAGTGACTACATGTCACACTCGTACGATCTTCCCGTGGTTATGCTCCCACGACCTTCCACACAAGGTGCACATCCATACACCCGACCACACTAACGCTGTAAAACAAATCAAGAACCCATAACCAGGATGCAAAACCACTTTCACCAAACACCGATATCAGGTGACGCCAAAGTCAACACCAGCTTACTCTAAACATTCAAATCCCTTTCTCTTGCTCACCCGAGCTCATGACATCCTTGTCAACATCGAATCGCAACCTCGATCCTTACTTTCAGTTCCATACTGCTTACTGCACCTAACTTGCCAATATGAAATAGCGCAAGAATTCCATCATAACTCCTGAACTACTAATAGGGTGAACACTTCATCATATAGAAACCCCTTTTACTTACCTCAATTCAAGAGAACCACAATAACACACGAGGGAATTCTTATAATCACCAAACATGCAAATCCTCAAGTAATAGTCTATACCACCATAATCCTTCCAGGATCCGCCTACCCATGACAGGCCATCATACTTGAACGCTTCTAAATAAAATCTATTACGACGACCGACAAGCCTCGCACATACCGACACAAATCACATGCATAATGTAAGCACACTGAAGGAGTTGATCACTGCCGTACATGTGCCATTTCAACTATGGCTAACCAATCTATCTTCTTTTAATTATCCTTAATTGCCTAAGAAATAATAGTAACTCCATTCAACACATAACGAACTCAATCCTCACTCATCCCGAGTGGCCTTGATTCATGAGACCATGCTGTTTCAATCCCACAAATTGTCTTATACCCTCCTTGTGCGCATTCACAACTTTGACTGATATACCCATCTTGATAATCTTTCTACAAATCCGGAGTTTATTTCTCTCATTCCTCCAATACTATAATGCAAGCCGAAAATATCATGGAACATTCCGGGCCTCCTATCACAATCTGTTGCAAGGCCCGATCCTTAGCCACACTGCGGACATGAAACCCTTAAGCACCGCATTCTTAACTTTCAGATTCATTAGGATCACTATTGAGAGTCACCCACTCTGACTTGTCCTCGAATACAATCAACTCCAAGGCTCTTCTAGCACACGAACACCCTCTCAATGAAGCACGTGACTGAGTCACTACCCTTATAACTCGCCTATGCATTAAGCATAAATTCTGAATCTTCCAAAGCCTAACCCTGGTCCAATAGGGCCAACTTTTGCACACATTTATCAAATCCCATGTGCAATTACCATTTTACTTCTTTCCCTTTAGCTATAATAACTTGCCAATACGCCGATAATCGCAACCCCATGAGAAGATATTCCTTCAACCCAATTGCAGGCGGTGGGACTCTCCCACTTAGCCTGAAGCTACTCTTTGCACCACTCTGGACCCCACCAAAATTCTTTCTTCATTGCTGACATGATCATGTTCAACCAACCAGCCAATTTCTTCTAAATTCCCCTGTTGGCATTCCATGAATACTCTAATTCTCTAGCATCATTCACATATTCAGCCTCTTACCGAATAGCCACTAGAATTCCTCGCAGAAACTTGACAATCACACAACCTCTACCCTGCTCATAGGAGATAACCCACCTGTGAAAATTACATGCCGACATCCTCCCACGTTGCTGCGCGGGGAACAATTACTACAACCTCGATACTCCATCCTAAGCCCGTTCTCATTCACCAACGACACCATTCCGTTCACCCTTAATGGACATCAACTAAATGTAAGACAATATCTTCCAATTCACCGCTATATTGCATCCTTCTTCAAGTCAAACAACCCCCCTTTTCTGTGGCATCCAATCTCCCGCCGTAATAACCAACATTTCAATTTAAGCCCGTGGACCTAATCACCATCCACTAAAATTCTCAAATCACTCCAAACTTCTCCTCAAGATGTGCATCTATCTTACCACGAAACTCATATGCTACGCTACCGCTCTCCCACTTTTGTCAAACTCCCCCTCTAAGAAACTACTCGGCTTTCGCTTCTCACACCTCCTGTAGAAATTTATCCACCACCTGAAACTTTTCACATGTCTTCCTTCATCGTATGCTGCCCAAGTGTTGCCTCAAATCAATATCATTCTTTGTAGCACTTAAACCAGCAAATCACCACAACTTTAAACCTTTCCGAAGATCATCTTTTTCGAGTCGCCTATGTAACGACCCGGCCGGTCGTTTTGCGTTATCAAACCCTGTTTCCCTAAATGAAACTTCCCATACCATCTTATTATGATTTATGACTTGTGGGGTTGGGTGGTTCAGGATTCGAAAGTGTTTAGAGTGGTATAGGAACACTTAGTTCCTTAAGGTTGGCCTTTTTGGCCAAGTTTGACTTCGGTCAACAGTTTGAGTAGACAACATCAGAATCGAGTTCCGAGAGTTCCGGTAGCTTCGTATGATGATTTTGGACTTGGGAGTATGTTCGGAATGGGTTTTGGATGACCCGGGAGAGTTTCAGCACTCAATATCGAAATAAGAATTTCCTTAAGTTTGAAATTTGGTTTGGAACGTGTTTTTGAGTTATAGAGGTATGAATGGAATTCCGAGACCGGGAATAGTTCCGTTATGTCATTTATGACTTGCTTGCAACATTTGGGGTCATTCCAAGTATTATAGGTCGGTTCGGCGCATTAATATCGAATCCAAGAACTTGAAGTTCTTAAGTTTTGATTCTAGGGGTTTTGAGGTGTGATTTTAAGTTTTAATATTGTTTTGAGTGTTTCGAAGGCTCGAGCGAGTCCGTAAAATGATTTACGACATGTTGATATAATTGGATGGGGGCTCGGGTGGGCCTAGGTGTCTCCCGGGCACCAAACGAGGCTAAACACCAGCAACTTTAGCTGCTGGTGCACCAAGTCTGGTGTGACCGCAAGTGTGGTTGCCCAGTCGTAGGTGTGACCCCAGGTGAGGAAGTCTATTCTCGCAGGTGTGGACAAGTTTCCGCAGGAGCGGAGCCGCAGGTGCGAGCTCCTCTACGCAGGTGCGGGCCCAGGCCTCCTCGTCTACTTTTGCAGGTGCGAGCCTTTGCTCGCAGGTGCGAGACCGCAGGTGCGGTCCTCGAGCCGCAGGTGCGGAACCACTGTTAGGCAGTGTGTTTCTTTAAAATACGGGAAATGTCTATTTTTCCTCATTTCTTCCTCCATTTGAGACCTTGAGAGCTTGGGAAAACTGCTCCACGACCTAGCTACTGATAAGGTAAGTAAACTTTATCCTAGTGTTAGTTTAATACATGAATTCTTAGTTAAATCAACCTTCTAAATTAGTGGAAATCAAGAATTTTGTAGTAACCTAGGGCTTTTGGGAATTTGAGGAATTACCCGTTAATTAGCCATGAAATCAAGTAAAAATCACATATTAACAATTCCTAGGTTATGGGTGAGTGTTTCCTTCGTGAATTTTCGAAATCCGAGCATGCGGGCCTAGGGGTGAATTTTGGGATTTTCTCAAGAATAATAAATTTACTAATTAAATAGGATAATTTCCATACTTTGAGCATAAATTGATGTATTTGTATAATAATTGGCTAGTTTCGAGTCCTCGGGTGTAGAGTTCGGAGTTTCGGGCGCGTTCTTGACCCGAAAAGTAGGCTCGGCACGAGGTGAATCTCCTTTCTAACGTTGTAAGAGGGAATTGTCCCCATAGGTAATTATACATGATTTAAATGTCCTTATTTGTGGGGGCTACACACGCACAAAGTGACGAGAGTCCGTGCGTAGCTACTATTATGCCATGTCGGGTAGTTTTACGACTCGCGAGCATGCTTTTATGTGCCTTACATGTACCCCTAAATGTATTTTGAGTTGCTTATTGCCCTTAAATTAGCATGAGAATATTAGGAAGTTACGTTCAAAATTTCAGATGCTTAAGTTCTTGTTTGCAAATATAATCTCTATTGAATTCCTGGATTTTTCCTGATAATTCTGTGTATGTATACGAGCACCCGCGTCGCGAGCGGGGTAGCCTTATTATTACTATGTCAACCACGTTGCATGTTCGATTCGCGAGCGGGGTAATTGATGCATCTATGGTTCGAGCCGTTCGACCCTTGGCAGTGCACATTTATTTTCGCGACGCTTCGGCCGTACACTTCGGCATACTATGTGCTGTATATTTTGACTGAGAGTCTTGTTGTTATCATATAAACTGCTTCATGTGAAAAAGGAAAATTTAGTTTATTTTATACTAGTGTGATTTGACATACAGAGGTAAATTGTAAATTTATACTTGATATTTTCATGCCTTGAAATTTCTGGAACTGCTATCCCTGCCTAGTCTTCATTCACTTATATTATTACATCTTGACCCTAGTAAGTATCACGTCGACCTCTCGTCACTACTTCTTCGAGATTAGACGGGATACTCACTAGGGACATATTTGTATATATGTACTCATGCTACACTTTTGTACTTAATTGTACAGGTTCTGAGGCAGGTGCTTCTGGTTATCGACCGGGGGTGATCTTGAGGGCATACTCTGTACCCGACTCCACGGTGAGCTGCTCCCCTTGGCGATCCTCAGCAGCACTTTGGAGTTGTCTTTTGGCTATTTCTGTCCATTTACTTCAGACAGTAGCACAATTATTCTACTTATTTTGTATATTCCACTAGTCCGCCCGTAGACTTGTGACACTAGGTCTTGGCACGTAGTAGATGTTATATTTTGGCACTGTATATATGTCATCTACGGTCCTTTTGGTTGTGATGATCTAAATTGGCTAAGTTATATGTTTTCACCTTACAATCTTCTAACCTTGAAAATTAGCAAAGTTTCGGAATAATCTATCAAATAAGGAAATCTCGTTAGTAACACAAGTGTTGGCTTGCCTGACCCCAGCGTTGGGCGCCATCACGACCTGAGTTCGGATTTGGGTCGTGAAAACATGGTATCAAAACTCTAGGTTCACGTAGGTCTCACTAATCACGGGCAGGCCCAGTAGAGTCTTGCGGATCGATACGGAGACGTCTGTACTTATCTTCAGGAGGCTATAGGGTGTTAGGAAACCTCTCTTTATTCATATTCTATCGTGCAGTTAATGGTGTACTAAAACTCATTCTTCTATTCTCTCACAGATGATGAGGACACGCGCATCCGATGTCCCAGACCCGGGAAGGGCCGCTACCCATGCCGTTAGAGGCCGTGGCAGAAGTCGGGGGAGGGCACCGACCCGAGGTAGGGGACGAGGGCGTCCCAGAGCTGTTCCAGTTGCACCACCACCAGAGGATCCTATCATTGAGGAGCAGGACGAGGTTACCCCAGTAGATCCTGTTCCAGTGGACTTCATGACGGCGCCAGGCTTCCGGGAGGTCATGGGTCGTATGATGAGATTCATGGACACTATGTCCCAGGCTGGTTTATTTCCAGCAGATCCTGCCACTTCTCAGGCAGTAGGGGGAGTCCAAGCCCCTACTGCCCAGGCTGCAGGTCAGACAGCAGCATTACATCATACCCCAGGTACACTGTCCGTGCGTGGGGTCCAGCCAGCAGCAATAGCACCAAAGCTCAGACCAGCTGCGGACGGCGATCCGCAGAAGTTATTGGATAGATGGACTCGATTGCACCCTCCAGTCTTCGGGGGTAAGCGAGGCGAGGATGCTCAGGACTTCATTGACAGGTGCAGGGACAAACTGCACAACATGAGGATGTTAGAGTCCCATGGCGTAGATTTCACTACCTTTCAGCTTGAGGGCAGGGATCGCAGATGGTGGCAGTCGTATATCCTGGGTAGACCAGCAGGTTCCCCTTCTTTCACTTAGGAGTAGTTCACTCAATTGTTTCTGGACAGATATATTCCACCCTCCGAGAGGGAAGAGTTGCGGTATCAGTTTGAGTAGCTGGAGCAGGGAGAGATGCCAGTGACAGACTACGAGGCTAGGTTTTTTGAGTTGTTTCATCATGCCCTTATGATACTTCCTACTGACGCTGAGAGAGTGCGGAAATTTGTAGTTGGGCTGCACTCAGGTATTAGGGCCAACATGGCCCGAGAGGTGGAGATGGGGACACCCTATTAGCTTGTGGTCGAGATAGCTCGTCGGATTGAGGGTTATCGGTCGAGGGGCAGAGAGCAGGGTCAGCAGGACACGAGAGCTAGATTTTTAGGAGATTTTAGAGGTGCCACAGTTAGAGGTAGGGGTCAGTTCGGCAGAGGCCAGCCTAGCAGGCCTCCATATTCAGCTCCTCCACCACCTCCTCGTGGTGCTCCAGTTAGGCCTTATTTCAGCGCCATGCCGGAGAGTTCTTACCTCTCACCAGCCATTCGGGGTTACTCCGGTGGGTATTCAGGTCATCAGGGGTCTTCTAGTCCTTACTTCAGTGCCATGCCAGAGGGTTCTCACCGTCCCCCCGTTATCTAGGGTTCTTCTTCAGGGCAGCAGGCCATGCCACCAGTGAGATGTTATGAGTGTGGGGATTCAGGCCATATGAGGAGGACTTGTCCCAGGCTTCGGGGCAAGGTTGTTCAGCAGAGTTATCAGCCTACATACTCAGCATCGGCGCCATGTCCACCCCGAGGTGAAGGACAGACTAGTGGAGGCCGCCCCAGAGGTGGGGGCCGGATAGGAGGAGCTCTACCAGCTCCTATTCATTCCAGCGGAGGTCAGCCTTCCGGTACACCAGCTAGGTTCTATGCTATTTCAGCCCGAGCAGATGCAGTGGCCTCAGACGCCATGATCACATGTACTATTTCAGTATGTGGTAGAGAGGCATCAATGCTATTTGATCCAGGATCCACTTATTCATATGTGTCAGCCTTATTTGTTTGTTTCTTGTATGTTTCTCGTGAGTCCTTGGGTTCTCCTATATATGTGTCCACTCCTGTGGGCGATTCTGTGGTGGTAGACTGGATATATCAGTCTTGTGTGATCACCTTCTGTGGGTTCGATACCAGAGCGGACCTTTTATTGCTCGACATGGTCGATTTTGAGGTTATTTTAGGCATGGATTAGCTATCTCTTTATCATGCCGTGCTAGATTGCCATGCCAAGACAGTTACTTTAGCCATGCCCGAGTCGCCTAGGCTGGAGTGGAGAGGTTCCTTAGTTAGTGCAGCCAACCGAGTTATTTCATTCATGAAGGCTCAACATATGGCCGAGAAGGGTTGTCTGGCCTATCTTGCTTATGCGCGGGACTCCACCGCCGAGTCTCCGATGATTGATTCAGTGCCAGTTGTTCGAGAGTTTGCTGATGTATTTCCTTCGGACCTTCCGGGCATGCCTCCGGATCGTGATATTGATTTCTACATTGATGTAGCTCCAGGCACCCAGCCTATACCTATTCCTCTGTACCGTATGGATCCGAAAGAGTTGAAGGAGTTGAAGGAGCAGATTGAGAATTTGTTAGCTAAGGGGTTTATCAGACCGAGTATATCGCCGTGGGGTGCTCCAGTCCTATTTGTGCAGAAAAAGGATGGGTCTATGCGGATGTGTATTGATTACCGCCAGTTGAACAAGATCACCATTAAGAACAAGTATCCTTTGACGCGCATCGATGATTTTTTTGACCAGTTGCAAGGTGCTTGGGTGTTTTCTAAGATTGATTTGAGATCGGGGTATCATCAGCTGAAAATTCGGGCCTTAGATGTTCCGAAGACTGCTTTTCGTACGAGATATGGCCACTATGAGTTCCTGGTGATGTCCTTTGGCTTGACTAATGCCCCAGCAACATTTATGGACTTGATGAACAGGGTGTTCAAGTCGTATATTGATTCCTTTGTCATCTTCTTCATTGATGACATCTTGATTTACTCACGTAGCTTAGGGGAGCACGAGTAGCATTTGAGAGTTGCGCTCCAGACTTTGCGAGAACAGAAGCTATATGATAAGTTCTCCAAGTGTGAGTTTTGGTTGGATTCCGTGGCATTCTTGGGACATGTGGTATCCGGAGAGGGTATCAAGGTTGATCCCCGGAAGGTTGAGGCAGTTCAGAGTTGGCCGCGTCCTACTTCAGCTACAGAGATCAGGAGCTTCCTGGGCCTAGCAGGCTATTATCGCCGATTTGTGGAGGGGTTTTCATTCAATGTATCCCCATTGACTAGATTGACTCAGAAGAATTCCCTGTTCCGATGGTCCGACGAGTGTGAGGCGAGCTTTCATAAGCTCAAGGCAGCATTGACTTCAGCACCAGTTCTTGTATTGCCCTCCGGTTCAGGGATGTATACAATGTATTGTGACGCCTCACGCGTTGGTTTAAGGTGTGTGTTGATGCAGGAAGAGAGAGTTATTGCTTATGCTTCGCGCCAACTAAAAGTCCATGAGAAGAATTACCTTGTGCACGATCTAGATTTGGCGGCGATTGTTCATGCTCTTAAGATTTGGAGGCATTACTTGTATGGGGTATCGTGTGAGGTTTATACAGACCACCGCAGCTTGCAACACTTGTTCAAGCAGAGGGATCTTAATTTGAGGCAGCGCAGATGGCTTGAGTTGCTGAAGGATTATGACATCACCATTCTTTATCATCCGGGCAAGGCAAACGTGGTAGCAGATTCCTTAAGCAGGAAGGCAGAGAGTATGGGTAGCTTGGCTTATATTGCAGCAGAGGAGAGACCTCTAGACTTGGACATTCAATCTTTGGCTAATCGCCTGGTGAGATTAGACCTTTCAGAGCCTCGCCGAGTTTTAACACATGTGGTTGCTCAGTCTTCGTTATTGGGGGAGATTAAGGCTCAGCAGTTTGATGATCTATACTTGGCAGAGCTACGGGAGATAGTGATTCAGGGTGGTTCCAAGGAGGTTACTATTGTCAAGGATGGTGTTCTGAGACTTCAGGGCCGATTATGTGTTCCTAATGTCGATGGCTTGAGGGAGAGGATTCTAGAGGAGGCACACAGTTCTCGGTATTCAGTTCATCCTGGTGCTACAAAGATGTATCGTGATTTGAAGCAGCATTACTGGTGGAGACGAATGAAGAAGGACATTGTGGAGTATGTGGCTAGGTGTCTTAATTGCCAGCAGGTTAAGTGTGAGCACCAGAGGCCAGGAGGCCTACTTCAGCAGATCCCCATTTCTGAGTGGAAGTGGGAGCGCATCACTATGGACTTCGTGGTTGGTTGCCTCGGACGTTGCGGAAGGTTGACGCGGTTTGGGTCATTATGGATAGACTGACCAAATTGGCGCATTTCATTCCAGTGGATACTACTTATACTTCTGAGAGGTTGGCCCAGATCTACATTCGGGAGATAGTCTGGCTGCACGGTGTGCCGGTATCCATTATATCAGATCGAGGTCCTAAGTTCACCTCGCATTTCTGGAGAGCATTGCATAGTGAGATGGGTACCCAGATAGATCTCAGCACAGTATTTCACCCTCAGACTGATGGTCAGTCGGAGCGCCCAGTTCAGATATTAGAGGACATGCTCAGGGCATGTGTGATTGACTTCGGGGGTCAGTGGGACCAGTTCTTTCCTTTGGCCGAGTTTGCTTACAATAATAGTTACTAGTCCAGCATCGAGATGGCTCCATTTGAGGCTTTGTATGGTCGGCGATGTCGTTCTCCTATCGGGTGGTTTGAGCCTGGCGAGGCTAAGTTATATGGCACCGACCTGGTGACAGATGCTTTGGAGAAAGTAAAGTTGATTCAGGAGAGGCTCCGCATAGCATAGTCCCGACAGAAGAGTTACGCGGATTAGAGGGCACGTGATGTGTCATTTATGGAGGGAGACAAGGTTCTGTTGAAGGTCTCACCGATGAAGGGTATTATGAGATTCAGGAAGAAGGGCAAGTTGAGCCCGAGGTTTATAGGTCCTTTCAAGGTATTGAGGCGAGTTGGAGAGGTTGCTTATGAGCTCGCTTTACCTCCCAATTTATCAGGAGTTCATCTGGTCTTTCACGTATACATGCTCCGGAGGTATCACACCGACTTCTCTCACGTGGTTGATTTCAGCACTATTCAGTTGGATGAGGGGTTGGGCTACGAGGAGGAGCTAGTTGCTGTTGTTGATAGATAGGATCGCCAGTTGAGATCAAAGAGAGTTTCTGTCGTAAAGGTCAAGTGGAGGGGCCAACCAGTCGAGGAGGCGACTTGGGAGTCCGAGGAGGACATGTGGAGCAGATATCCGCAATTATTCAGCACTTCAGGTATGATTCTAGACTCGTTCGAGGACGAACATTTGTTTAAGAGGTGGAGAATGTAACGACCCGACCGGTCGTTTTGCGTTATCGAACCCCGTTTCCCTAAATGAAACTTCCCATAGCGGCTTATTGTGATTTATGACTTGCGGGGTCGGGTGGTTCGGGATTCGAAGTGTTTAGAGTGGTATAGGAACACTTAGTTCCTTAAGGTTGGCCTTTTTGGCTAAGTTTGACTTCGATCAACAATTTGAGTAGACGACATCGGAATCGAGTTCCGACAGTTCCGGTAGCTTCGTATGATGATTTCGGACTTGGGCATATGTTCGGAATGGGTTTTGGATGACTCGGGAGCATTTCAGCGCCCAATATCGAAATAAGAATTTCCTTAAGTTTGAATTTTGGTTTGGAATGTGTTTTTGAGTTATCGACCGAACGGAATTTCGAGACAGGGAATAGTTTCGTTGTGTTATTTATGACTTGCTTGCAAAATTTGATGTCATTCCAAGAAGTATAGGCCGGTTCGGCGCATTGATATCGAATCCAAGAACTTGAAGTTCTTAAGTTTTGATTCCAGGGGTTTTGAGGTGTGATATTGAGTTTTAACGTTGTTTTGAGTGTTCTGAAGCCTCGAGCGAGTCCGTAAAATGATTTAGGACTTGTTAGTATAATTGGACGGGGGCTCGGGTGGGCCCAGGTGCCTCCCGGGCACCAAACGAGGCTAAAAACCAGCAGCTTCAGCTGCTGGTGCACCAAGTCTGGTGTGACCGCAAGTGCGGTTGCCCAGTCGCAGGTGCAGGATCGCTCCTGCGGTCGCAGCCTCGCATGTGCGACCCCAGGTGAGGAAATCTATTCTCGCAGGTGCGGACAAGTTTTCGCAGGAGCAGAGCCGCAAGTGCGAGCTCCTCTCCGCAGGTGCGGGCCCAGGCCTCCTCGTCCACTTCCGCAGGTGCGAGCCTTTGCTCGAAGGTGCGAAAACACTGTTAGGCAGTGTGTTTCTTTAAAACACGGGAAATGTCCATTTTTCCTCATTTCTTCCTCCATTTGAGAGCTTGGGAAAACTGCTCCACGACCTAGCTACTGATAAGGTAAGTAAACTCTATCCTAGTGTTAGTTTAATACATGAATTCTTAGTTAAATCAACCTTCTAAATAAGTGTAAATCAAGAATTTTGTAATAACCTAGGGCTTTCGGGAATTTGAGGAATAACCCATTAATTAGCCATGAAATCAAGTAAAAATCACATATTAACAATCCCTAGGTTATGGGTGAGCGTTCCCTTCGTGAATTTTCGAAATCCGAGCATGCGGGCCCGAGGGTGAATTTTGGGATTTCCTCAAGAATGATGAATTTACTAATTAAATAGGAGAATTTCCATACTTTGAGCATAAATTGATGTATTTGTATAATATTTGGCTAGTTTCGAGTCCTCGGGTGTAGAGTTCAGAGTTTCGGGCGCGTTCTTGACCCGGAAAGTAGGCTCGGCACGAGGTGAGTGTACTTTCTAACCTTGTAAGAGGGAATTGTCCCCATAGGTAATTATACATGATTTAAATGTCCTTATTTTTGGGGGCTACGCACACACGAAGTGACGAGAGTCCATGCGTAGCTACTATTATGCCATGTCGGGCAGTTTTAGGACTCACGAGCATGCTTTTATGTGCCTTACATGTACCCCTAAATGTATTTTGAGTTTCTTATTGCCCTTAAATTAGCATGATAATATTAGGAAGTTACGTTCAAAATTTCGGATGCTTAAGTTCTTGTATGCAAGTATAATCTCTATTGAATTCCTGGATTTTTCCTGATAATTTTGTGTATTTATACGAGCACCCACGTCGCATGTATGATTCGCGAGCGGGGTAGCCTTATTATTATTATGTCAACCGCGTCGCATGTTCGATTCGCGAGCGGGGTAATAGATGCATCTATGGTTCGAGCCGTTCGACCCTTAGCAGTGCACATTTATTTTCGCGATGCTTCGGCCGTACACTTCGGCATACTATGTGCTGTATATTTTGACCGAGAGTATTGGTTTTATCATATAAACTACTTCATGTGAAAAAGGAAAAGTTATTTTATTTTATACTAGTGTGATTTGACATGCAGAGGTAAATTGTAAATTTATACTTGATATTTTCATGCCTTGAAATTTCTGGAACTGCTATCCCTGCCTAGTCTTCATTCACTTATATTATTACATCTTGACCCTAGTAAGTATCACGTCGACCTCTCGTCACTACTTTTTTGAGATTAGATGGGATACTCACTAGGGACATATTTGTTTATATGTACTCATGCGACACTTCTGTACTTAATTGTACAGGTTCTGAGGCAGGTGCTTCTGGTTATCTGACCGGGGGTGATCTTGAGGGCATACTCTGTACCCGACTCCACGGTGAGCTGCTCACTTTGGCGATCCTCTAATCCAATGCAACCGAAGAAACCATAGCACCGACGAACTTAACACATTCTATTTGTAACGACCTGGCCGGTCGTTTTGAGAGTTAGCGCCCCGATCCTCTAATAACTATGTCTTCCATGTCTTATTATGCTAATGAAACGAGTTGGAGAGTTAAGTGATGAAAATTCGAGTGTTTCCGGACATATAGTCCTTTAAGGTGAGCTTTAACCTTAGAAATTGGACCGCAGCGGGAGCTGTGTGAAGACGGATCCGAAATGGGAATCCGTCGACTCCGTTAGCTCCGTTGTGTGATTTCGGGGTTGGGAGCGTGATCTGAATGTGTTTTTGAGGTCAGACGTAGACTTAGGCTTGAATTGGCCAAAGTTAGAATTTTGGCGATTTCGGCCGATAGGTGAGATTTTGATATCGGACTCGGAATGGGATTCCGAAAGAAAAAGCAGGTTCGAAATGTCATTTATGACCTGTGTGCAAAATTTGAGGTCATTCGGACGAGTTTAGATATGGTTCGGCGTCGGAGGTGAATTCTTGAAAATTCCTAAGTTCTTAGGCTTGAATCTATGCATATTTGGGTATTTTGATGTTATGGAGCGTGTTTTTAAGGCTCGACAAAGTTTGAATAAGGTATTTGGACTAGTTGGTGGTTTTGGTTGAGGTCCGAGGGGGCCTCGAGTGTGTTTCGGGTGTTCAAACGGACACTTCAAGGCCAAAAGCCTTAGCTGTTATTGCTGGTTTTTCTACAGCAGTCAAGTATTCACTGCGATCGCATAGATGGAGCTGCGATCGCATAGTGTTAGATGAGAGGGTCAGGAGAATGCTCTACGCGATCGCATATTATAGGCCGTGATTGCATAGTTCTGCTATGTTGGCTTTCGCGATCGCACATGAAGGGTCGCAATCTCATAGTGTTGTAGGGCTGGAGGAAAAATTTGGAGGTTACTCTTCGCGATCGCATGGTACGCTCTGCGATCGCATAATGCTAATGCCAGAAGGTCCGCGATCGCAGGCACATGTACGTGATCGCACTGAAGGTTTTGAGGCACGTGGAATTTTACTCTCCGCGATCGCGACTGAGACTCCGCGATCGCATAGCATAAAACACCTGGGAAGATTATTCAGCCCCATTTCGAAGCTTAAACCTTATTTCACCATTTTTGAGTTGTGGGAGCTCCGGAGAGACGATTTTTGAGAGGATTTTCAGCTGGGTAATCAAGGTAAGCGATTTCTAACCATCATAGGTTAATTTTCACGTTCCTAATCTTAATTCCCACCCGTAAATTCATGATTTTTGAGTTGAAATTGGGGGAAATTGGAAGAAACTTCTTAAACCTAATTTTGGGGTTTTGTTGGGGTATTTGACCTCCGAGTTGAGAGATTTTCATATGGTTTGACTCGTGAGTGAATAAGGATTCGGAAAATGAATAATTTATCCGATTCCGAGACGTGGGCCCGAGGGGCGTTTTGGTCAATTTTTCTAAATTCGCGTATTAGTTCCGAATTTATTAGTTACTTTGATTTCTTGAATTTATATTTACATTATACCATCGAAATAAATAGATTTGGGCCACTCGTAGTTGGATACTCGTGGCAAGAGAGTGGTTAGCGGTTGATTGGCACCGTCGAGGTAAGTGGCCTGCCTAACTCTGTGTTGGGNCGTGAGGAGACGAGCGCGTGCATGGGACATTTTAACGGAAATTCCATCGTTCTTTCTACAACATGCCTCAATTTCAATTCTATTATTACTGTCATCGATTAAGCTGAATAACAATTTAATATTTTATCATAACAACCGATTTTACTTGATTTTTTCCCCCGTTACTGCTGTTTGAAAACGGTTTGAGTACTTTACCCCATATTTACTAATGATTTTTCCTAAACTTCAAAACTTCGCTTTATCCGATATATATATATATTCTTGCATTGCATATTTAAATTGGGACTACGGATCGTGATCCGGGAGCTTTCCACCTATACTGCATGGCATATTTAAATTGGGACTACGGACCTAGATCCGGGAGCTTTCCCCCTGTACTGCATGGCATATTTAAATTGGGACTACGGTCCGAGACCCGGGAGCTTTCCCCATGTATTGCATTGCACGATTATCACTTGAATTATATGCTGTGCCGAACTGAGATTTATTACTCTTTTCTTCTGGTCCTTACTTTGAATTGCCATTAATCATTACTTTTTACTTAACTGTTAACTATATCTGTCTTATTTCTGAATTGCAAACTCAATAGAGCCTCAACCTGACCTCGTCACTACTTGACTGGGGTTAGGCTTGGCACTTACTGGGTACCGAATGTGGAGTACTCACGCCCTTCTGCGCATGTTTTCCCCATGTGCAGATCCAGGTACTAGCACCAGTGTCGGAGTCAGGAGCCAAGCACACATTTGGAGATCGTGAGGTATTTCTGCCGCGTCCGCAGAACCTTTCGAGTCCCCTTCCTTATCCTTATGTAGACATAGTATTTAGACAGAATTACTCTCAGTTTTCAATGTATTGAGTTGTAGTGTTAAGCTTGTGACAGTTGTGATAGTCCGGGTTTTGGGAAGAGATAACTGTAAATGCCGAGCGGCTTAATCTTTATGATATTTACTTTATTCGAATGGTTTTATTCTTGTTTTTGATTTTTTTTTCCGTATATTTAAGGCTTACCTAGTCGTAGAGACTAGGTGCCGTCACAAGACCCCGTGGAGGGAAATTTGGGTCGTGACAAGTTGGTATTAGAGTGTCTAGGTTCATAGGAGTCACAACATCACAAGCCGGTTTATACGAGTCTCGCGGATCGGTGCGGAGACGTTCTAACTTATCTTCGGGAGGCTATGTAACTGTTAAGAAAGATCATACTTCTTGGAATCCCTTCTCGTGCTGATTACTACTACCTTAAATTCTTAAACTCTATTCTATTCTTGCTTACAGATGGTTCGCACTCGCACCGGACGTGCCGACGATCAGGCACCCGAGCCCCCAGCAAGAGCCACCCGAGGCAAGGGTCGGGGTAGGGGACAAGCACGCGGTGCAGCCCGAGCACCGGCTAGAGCAGTGATAGAGGATCCCCCAGCAGCTATAGTTGGAGGGGCACCGGAGGTCCCTCCTATCACTCCAGCCCTCCAGGAGACTTTGGCCCAGTTCATGAGTTCTTTCAGTACTCTGTCTCAGGCGGGACTACTTCCACTAGCCCCAGCTACATCCCAGGCCGGGGGAGGGACACAGACTCCCGCAGCCCGTACTTCTAAGCAGAAGGTCCATATGGGGCAGGTCCCAGAGTATATTCATATGCCTCCAGCAGCTCCAGTTCAGCCTGAGGCCAGAGCAGTTGCATCCGAGTTTGAGCAGCTCTGTCTTGAGAGGTACAAGAAGTACCACCCACCTGATTTCAGCAGATTTGCTTCAGATGACGCTCTGGGTTTTCTTGAGGAGTGTCATCGCATCCTTCGTACCATGGGCATT
>MDKH01047886.1:0-36266 GCA_005239495.1 Nicotiana undulata
CCTTGAAGCTCTGGGTGGACTGAAGGTGACTCCCTCAATGCGGTCCACTGGGTTCGGATGCGTAATCTGCACAACATTAAAAAGTGCAGTGTAGCATCAGTACAACCGACCCCATGTATTGAGTAAGTGCCGAGCCTAACCTCGGCCGAAGTAGTGACGAGGCTAGACTTGACAATAACGATAACCTGTCCTACTCTACAGCAGTTAACAGGGAAAATACAAGACAAGAGATAAGCAAGCAAGTAAGGGATTCGGGAGCAGAAAAGGGGAAACAAGTGAAGTGAAGCAGTCTAATTGACAGATAGAAGTAACCAAGGGAGGCATCTAATACAATAGCCCACGAAACAAGTATAAATATTAGAAAAGTAAACAATGGCACGGCATCACCCTTCGTGCTTTTACTCTCTTCCTCACAATGCAATGTAATCAATATCATGGCACGGCATCACCCTTCGTGCTTTACGCTCTTCCTCACTATGCAATATAATCAAATATCATGGCACGGCATCACCCTTCGTGCTTTATACTCTTCCTCACAAAACAATAACAGATAAAATGGCAAGGAGTACAGCATAGTGGAAATAAGCAATTCAAAACACCCGGCAAGGGGAAACATCAATTAGTAGTTCAAGAAATGCCCGGAGGGTCTCAGATCTAACCAATCACCTCAATCACATACTCGACTCTCGTATTATCATTCGTATCAACACTCCTCAAACTCAATATCCAATACTTTCAATCAAGAATAAATTACCTAATAACGACAATCTCATAATATGCTAAACATGGAAGAAGTACTGCAATTTCTATCAAATTAGACTCACGCGCATGCTTGACACACATTGCATAGGTACTCGTCACCTCACCTATGCAATGAACATGATAATCACTTAGCACATATCAAATAATACATATTCCCTCACCAAGGTTAGGCAAGGCACTTACCTCGGTCCAAAGTATAGCAATTAACCCTCTAAGACCGCCTTTCCTTTTGAATTCAACTCCGGAACCCAATATCTAAGCATAATTAACTTAATTGTATCAATAATAACTCAATAACACCATCCCATAGCCTAAATACACAATTCCTACCATTCTTTCAAAATTCCCAAAATTCGACCCCGGGCCCACGTGGTCTAAACTCGAGGTTCGGACCAAAACCCGTTCACCCATTACCCCACGAGTTAAAATATATGATTTGTTTCAAGATTCGACCCCAAATTGAGGTTGAATCACCCAATTTTTCCAAAAACCTAACACTACCCAAAAAACCCAATTTCCCACTTGATTTTATGATTTTTGACCTAGTTTTCTAGTGATTATTGATGGAAAGTGGAAGAAAATGGAGTTAAATATACATACCTATGGAGCTGTGGAGGAAGGAAAGCTTGAATTTCGTCTATGGGGGTTTGGGGAAGAAGGAAGGAGTGAAAGATGGGAGAAATCCCGAAATGATTCTGTTTTGGGAGTTAAAAATCGACTGGGCAAAATTACTCTCCGCGTTCGCGAGTCCCAGGCCGCGTTCGCGGAGGTTTAGAAATAATGGCCTATGCGTTCGCGGTTGAGGGGCCGCGTTCGCATAGGGTAAGTGACCCCCATCCCTCCCCTGGACACTAACCCTGTGCGTTCGCGCTCTACGGGATGCGTTCGCATAGGGCCCTAACCCCGAGCCTCCGCGTTTGCACCTTGGAGGGTGCGTTCGCATAGCCTAGTCATCCCTAACCTCCGCGTTCGCACCACACTGGGTGCGTTCGCATAGAGTCAATACCTAGACACCAGCAATTCATCAAAACACAAGATTTTTCCTATCTTTTACACCCCGTTAGCTATCTGAAACTCACCCGAGCCCTCGGGTCTCAAAACCAAAAACACTCACAACTCCCAAAACATCCTACGGACTTATTCAAGCTTTTAAATCACAAAAATATCATCAAAAATACGGAATTAAACCTCAAAACTCATAGAATTTTCTCAAAACTTCATAAAGCTTAACTTATCCGATTTTAATCCGAATCACATCATTTCAAGTCCCTTTTACACCAAATTTCACAAATAAGTCACATAACATATAATAAACCCGTTCCAAGCTTCAAAACCATAATACGGGCCCGGTAACACGGTTTCCACATCAAAGTTCATTTTCAAAAACCTTTATTATTTCATAAAACAATTTTCTTTAAAAATTCATTTCTCGGGATTGGGACCTCGGAATTCGGTTTCGGGCATACGCCCAAGTCCCATATTTTCCTACCCAAAATATTGACCAAAGTCAACTTTATTCAATTATTCAATTCAAAATTCCATTTTTATCAAATTTTCACATCGAAGCTTCACGGCTACATGCCCGGGCTGCGCACGCATATTGAGGTGAGATTAACGGAGGCTTTCGGGGTCTCGGAACACAGATTTAGCTAAAATTACTTAGGATGACCTTTTGGGTCATCACAACTCCACAACTAAACAACATGAGAGGTCATTCATCACACCCATAACTCTAGGTCATACGCCAAAATCAAGGCAGAAATCAAACACCCAATAGTCCTTGCTACATCAAGTAAACTCTTCTCATCACATTCGAACAATTTGAACACATTTCGTAGTCACATCATACTCAACACATAGCCATCCAGCCACTCATCGAGCCGCGTAGCCCATTCATAAAACACTACCGGACGTATAAGTCCAAAAGCAAGTGCTCACACAATCGCAACCTCTATGCTCAAGCTATAGTCACCACCCGGCCTCAAGTCCTCCAGACTGGCCCATCATCAGCACACTGAAATCACATCTCGCACCTCGTCCATGTTATCACAAGCCGATGGCGCACAGCCGACACCGAGCGCTCACATGCGCATACGAATGTGTGGAAGGAATTCAAAGAGTTACGCCTCAAGCTGAATCAATGTCTCACAATACTAAAAGAAAGATTGGAAGTGTATCCTAAATGTCCTGTAGCCTCTCGAAGATAGGTATGGGCGTCATCATACCTATCCGCAAAACTCTACTAGACACTTGTTCATTACTTGTAGAACCTATGAACCTAGATCTATGATACCAACTTGTCACGACCACAAATCCCCTAGTCGTGACGGCCGACACCGAGCGCTCACATGCGCATACGAATGTGTGGAAGGAATTCAAAGAGTTACGCCTCAAGCTGAATCAATGTCGCACAATACTAAAAGAAAGATTGGAAGTGTATCCTAAATGTCCTGTAGCCTCTCGAAGATAGGTATGGACGTCATCATACCTATCCGCAAAACTCTACTAGACACTTGTTCATTACTTGTAGAACCTATGAACCTAGATCTATGATACCAACTTGTCACGACCCCAAATCCCCTAGTCGTGACGGCACCTAACCCAATCTTCTAGGTAAGACAACTAATAATTATCCAATTCCAATAATAATAACAAGACAATAAAGTAAAGATAGTATTTGAATCTTATACATTTCCCAAGGACTGGTAGTGCAAATCATGAGCTTCTAAGAATAGAGTTTATGAAGATGAGATGAAATAAATACATAGTCTGTTTGAAATACATAAACAGAGTTATATAGATCTAAGGCTACCATGAAAAAGAGACAGCTACAACCGGGACGCAGGTGCATCTTCAATCAGCTCCCATCGAACACAGCAACATCAGCAGCCAACATCTGCACGCAAGGTGCAGAAGTGTAGTATGAGTACAACCGACCCCATGTACTTAGTAAGTAACAAACCTAACCTTAGGTTGAAAGTAGTGACGGGCTAACACAAAGCTCGGGTCCAATACCAATGTTCCACAACAGTTCATAA
The DNA here is from genome assembly GCA_005239495.1 of Nicotiana undulata. NCBI lineage: Eukaryota > Viridiplantae > Streptophyta > Magnoliopsida > Solanales > Solanaceae > Nicotiana > Nicotiana undulata. The sequence goes on from MDKH01047886.1 coordinate 3,801, forward strand.
TAGCACAGTACAAGTAATAAAAGAGGTATCTCAGAAATAAAATGCGCAGCTCGTTCACAGTTTCAGAAAATAGTCATACTTTTCAAGTATCTCAGCGAAACCCAAATCTTTTACCGAAAATGCCAAAACATACGAGTAAGTTTGAAAACTATCATTTTTCCCCAAAAATCCATTCAACAATAAGTAAGATATTTCATTTTCAGATAGCATGAGGAAAGTACGTCTCTATGCCTACATGTCAAGATACATGTAAAATCATAAATGTCCCAAAGACTAGGTAGAAGAAGGAAATGCATCTCTACGCATGTATCTCAAGTACGCATGAAAAATGCAATGCATCTCGATATGTGCTCATGTACTCACACTCTCAGAGTACTCAATCTCATTTTCTTGCATTCTCTCTCACTATTCTTAATACTCAGCACACTCAATCACTCAGTGTTTGTACAACACCCGCTACAGCGTGCAGACCAATCCATATATATATATAGTCGACTGCGCCCACTGGGGGTGTGCAGACTCCAGAGGGGCTCCTTCAGCACAAGTGCTATATCGCTGCGGCGTGCAGCCCGGTCCCTTAAAATGTAATCAACATATCGTTGTGGTGTGCAGCCCTATCCCATAAAATGTAATCAATATATCGATGCAGCGTGTAACTCGATCACATAAAATGTAATCAATACAACATGTTGCAGCATGCAGCCCGATCCCAAAATATCACTCTCACTCAGGACCTCGGCCTCACTCAGTCATAAATATCTCCAGTCTCACTTACGAGCTCACAATGTCATGAAACTAGCCCGGAAACAATGATATGATGTATCAATAAATAATAACTGAGACTAAGATATGGTATAATGCACATATGACTACGTACGAAATATCAATGAAATCAGTGAGATGACAATAACAAACGACCACTATGGGTCCAAACAATATTGACATAATGCCTAACATGATGTCTAGCATGATTGAGTGTCATGGAAGCAACAGAGTCCCAATTCACATGGTGCACGCCCACACGCCCATCACCTAGCATGTGCGTCACCTCTATACCAATCACATAAAATGTATTACGGGGTTTCATACCCTCAGCACTAAATTTAGAAGACTTACTTACCTCGAACGAGCCAATATCAATGTCAAACAAGCCAAGCGATGCTACAAAGATGCCATGACGCGCGTAGCGACCTCCGAACGACTCAAAACTAGCAAAAAGCAACTCAAATACATCAAATAAAGTCCAAGGAACAATTCCAAATGATAAAGATCAAATCCTTAATCAAAACCCAAAACCGGCAAAAAATCACACTCGGGCCCGCCTCGAAACTTGACAAAACTCACAAAATCTGAAAACGCATTCAATTACGAGTCCAACCATACTAGTTTCACTCAAATCCAACTCCAATTCGATGTTCAAAACTCAAAAAATTCATATTAGGAAACTTTAGGTCAAAACCCCCAATTTCTCTTTAAAAATTCATCTACTAATTGCCAAAAATGAAGATAGATTCATGAAATATAACCAAAATTGAGTTGAGAATACTTACCCCAATTCATATGGTGAAATTTGCTTCAAAAATCGCCTCAATCTGAGTCCCACTTCTTAAAATATGTAAAACAGATCAAGACCCTCAATTTATAGCTTCTGCCAGCATTTTCGGATTTGTGGATAAGTCGCTGCATCTGTGACCTTCTCTTTTGCGGAAAAAGTGTCGCATTTGCGAGAAAGCCTCGACTCTCTAGTGGTCGATTCTGCGCAAAATCTTCCGCATTTGCGGACTCTCACCCAACAGTACATTCACGCACCTGCGAACCTGAGCTCGCTTCTGCGGCCATCGCACCCGCACAAAATCAGTCCCAGATGCGAAACACTAGAACCAGCAGCTTAGCAAAAATCCAAAATGCGATGAAATGATCTGAAACTCACACAATCCACTCGGGACCCCATCCGACTATACCGACAAGTCTAATAACATAACTCGGACCTACTTGAGGCCTCAAATTACATATAACAACATCGAAACGACGATTCGCATCTCAAATCAATATCTATGAATTTTGAACTTTCAATTTCAAAAACTCGCGCCGAAACATATCCTATCATACCGCAATGAACTCTAATTTTGCACACAAGTCCAAAATGACATAACGAAGCTATTCCAATTCTCGGAACCACAATCTGAATCTGATATCCTCAAAGTCAACTTCCGGTCAATCTTATGAACTTTCCAAACCTTCAAATTTCCAATTTGTGCAGAAACCTTCTAGAAACATCCAAATTTAAATCCGATCATATGCCCTAGTCCAAAATTACTATTCGGACCTATCGGAACCATCAAAACTCCATTCCAGGGTCAAATTCACAAAAGTCAAACTTGACCAACCCTTTGAACTTAAGCTTCAACAATGAGATTCATTCTTCCAAAACGATTTCGAATAACCTGAAAACCAAAACTAACGATTCACATAAGTCATAATACATCATACTCATGCCCGTAAACTAGCGAACAAAGTGCAAATGCTCAAAACGACCGGTCGGGTCGTTACAAAATTTGGCGGGTTGATGGTGCGAGATCATGGTAATTAAGAATGAGGAATCCTAGTGGGTTCTACATTATGTGATGGCATCTTAAATCTAAGTGGGGAAACCCATCGTCTACAATTAGATCACGTGGTTGTCTACTTGTGCGGTTTCTTGTTATCGGTGCATTGGTGAATCATTTATGACTAAGAAAAAAAAATATCATGGGTAATTCGAGCAAAGAACTTGATGAATATATGCTATATTTTTCCTTATCTATTGGTGTGCAAGTTTTGGAAGACTTAAAGTTAATGCTTTTTATGGATGTGATGTACAAGGAAAAGAATTCAGCTGGTTGCTTCTTTGAGTGGGTGTTCATGTGCTAGCAGAGCGTTGGAGTTTGGTTTTATTCGGGACCAGGTTAGAGTGGGTGACTCTCAACAACGGTCCTAGCGGGTTCAAAAATTTAAGGTGCAACGTCTAAGGATTTTGGAGTCCATTATGTTGCTGAAGACTGAGATTTTGTAGCAGAGTGTGAGGAATATTGGGTAAATTCCTATGTTATCATCGGATCTGCGAGGAAGAAACTACTTCAGATTCGTAAAAGATATTTCAAACTGGGTGTACCAGTTGGAGATGTTATTGTGCGCATAAGGAGGGTATGAGATGGTTCATGGGTATTGAGATGATGTTGTCTCGTGATTTGGGTCACTCGGGATGAATGTTGATCGAGTTCGTTATGTTTTTCCATGGAGCTATTATTATTTCTAAGTCAACTCAAGAGTAAATTGGAAGAAATTAGGTCGTTAGTAATGGTTTAGACCAACGTGATTATGGCAATGATCAGTTCATTCGGTATGTAAGCTATACAAGTGATTTGTGGATGTACATGCGGGCTTGACAGCTACCGTAATTTGAATTATTTAGAGGTATTTTATTATAATGGCCTGATATGTGTAGATGGATCCCGGAAGAGTTATGGTGGTTTAGGCCACAACTTGAGGTTTGTATTTTTGCGGTTATGGGAATTCGATTGCATGTGCCATCATACCTCTGAAATGTGTTGAGTGAAAGGGGTTCTAGATGATGGTGTGTTTATTCTAATAGTGGTTCAGGAGTTATTATGAGATTTTTTACTCTCGTGTAGCGGCATGATAACTGTAGTGAGCGGCATGGGAATATGAAGTTAAGGATTATGGTTGCGGTTCAGTGTTGATAAGAATGTCACGAGCCCGATGAGCAGGGAAAATTTCAGATGTTTAGAGGAAGCTAGCATTTTCTTAGTGTCGCCTGAGAACAGTGTCCTGGGTATGAGGCATCGTGTATTGATTTGCGTACTCTTGGTTGGCTTTATAAAATTAGTATGGTTAGTGTTGTGGAGGTGCAGACTTTGCTACCTGATGCGAAAGGTCATGGGAGCGTATCCCACGGGGAAATTTTTATAAGTGTGACATATTAGTCACTTGATTGTTAAGGATTGAAACCAAGTATGGAGATTTGGGTACTATCGCTAATGCGAGAGTTTATGCCTGAAAGTCGCTCTTTTCACTTGATTGTGGACTGTGGGAGTTGGGTCAGATTGGATGGTTGTGCGTGTGTCAGGAATAGGGCCATCATGGATCCTTGGAAGGTTGTTGGCCCAGTATGGTTTGATCAGAATCAGCTTGAAGTCCATTGATGGGTCTAATGTTAATGTGTGCTCTACATCAGGTCGGATGTGTTCATTCAGCATAGCGTTCTTATGGAGGAGTTTCAAGTGTTAGATGTTATTCCTATCGTTAGTTATTCTATGTGAAGCGAATTGATTATTCACACGTGTGTTGTGATCCTGCGTAATTTGTGGAGTTATATGAGCAAGATAGATCTCGAGATGCAGGTCGTTATGGTACCTTAGTCGTTCTTGGCATTTTGTAGCGCATGGCGCTATTTGTCTCCTCTTGGTTGTGTTTATACATTTGGCGTGCTTGTGGTCGATATTCGGGCATTTCATGGGTATGAGCATTATGGCTCGGTAGGTATTTTCTTATTGATTGTTATGTGTGTATCAGGTGGCACACCGCCACGGGAATGATGTATGGGTCGGGTTGCACGCCGCAACAGTATCATGTGTGGATCGGGTTGCACGCCGCAATAGTATCATGTGTGGATCGGGTTGCACACCGCAATACTATCATGTGTGGATCGGGTTGCATGCCGCAAAACTGAGATGTTGAGTACGGTCCCTTATACTTATTTTGTGTGCCTTGTTTCTCATCTCTAAGATAGGTTAATAGCATCTGTTTGGCCATTTTATTTATTACGCGGGTTAGGTAGTTCTTTGCCATAGTTCGTTCTTCCTTATGGGTCACATTCGACTTTGTAGCTTGTTGGCGCATTGATGGCGTCATATGAGATTTTTGGCAGTGTTTGATATGGCTTATTGCCCGAACAACTTGTATTGGGTGAGACGAGGTTATTGGACCTGAGATCAATGCAATCAGATTTATGTAAGGTATATTAGAGGGAAATTCCACTATTTAGTTCAGAATGAGGCAAGAGTTTTGTTGAGCGGAGGACTCTGTGAGTTATTTATCTGACGAGTGATTGTGAGTTCCTGCGCATCCCTTTCATCGTTGCAGTATTGTGAGGATTGAGACCGAGATTATATGCGTTATGAGGTATACTACGGGCGTCAGGTCGGTAAATTTGCAGTTGTAGTGCTTAGAGGAGGTTACTATGGGCAAATGAATTATGTGGTGCATGATCATGTGTGGGTTCAGCGTGTGGAGATTGATACGGTGTTCGTATGTTAGAATCAGGTCTTGTAGAGAAATTCGGAGGTTGGAATTTGGTTCTAAGTCTTGTTGGCTGATTCGAGCTAATGTGCTCAACTAGGTTATGGTGGCAGGTTAGCTGCACAAGGTGTTGAACAGTGATTTTGGACAATTCTAGAGCAGATTTTGGAACGTTCGAGGACGAACGTATGTTTAAGTGGGGGAATGTAACGACCCAATCAGGCATTTTGAGATCTAGCGCGTCGTTCAAAGGTTTGAGGACTTGAGTATCTTCACTTCATGTTTTACGACTTGTAAGCATCGTCGGAATCGAATTTCGGGAAGTTCAGAGTTGATTCAGAGGGAAAATTCTAATTTCGGAAGCTTTAAGTTGGGAGAATTGACTAAGGTTTGACTTTTGAGTAAACAACCTCGGAATTGAGATTTGAAGGTTCCAATAGGTTAGTATTATGATTTCGGACTTGGGCGTGTATTCAGATTGAGTATCGGGTGGTCCGGGAGCATTTCGACGCTTATTATGGAAAGTTGGCATATTTAAGGTTTTAGAATTTCATAAGTTTGGTTGAAGTGAATTTTGATGTTATCGATGTCTGTTTGAGGTTTCGAGCCTTGGAATAGGTTTGTATCGTGATTTGTGACTTGCACGCAAAGTTTGGCATCATTCCAGAATGTTTAAGTATGAGTCGGACGTGTTCGTCGAAGTTTGAAAGTTTAAAGAAGGTTTCGACCGTCGCTTCATGGTTTTGATGTTGTTTGGTGTAATTTGAGGCCTCGAGCAGGTTCGTGTTATGTTTTGATACTTATTTGGATGATTGGACTGGGTCCGGGGGGCCTCGGGTGTGTTTCGAATGTGTTTGGATGGTGTCGCGCTCTTATTTGATGTTTTGACGTCGTTTCTCAAGGCATAAAGGGAACTATATTGATAAAACGACCTTTGATTTGTGATTATATTAAACTATTAGATCCATATCGCAAATACGGAGCCATAGCAACAAGAATCGTCAAATTCTGATGTCGTATGAGAGAGTTATGCCCATTTCCGTGCCGGACAAAATTGTTGGTTTCTAGTACGAAGCTTTGTCCTTCGCGAACGCGAGAGAGGTTTGGCGAACGCGAAGAAGGATTTATGGTTTGAACGGTCAATGAAGGAGAGAGTCTATTTGATGGTAAGAGCTATAAGATCCCTACTTAAGGCTTTTACAGTATAGTAAAAATATATGATATTCGAGAAGAACGGGGAAGCAAGGGAAGGAGTAAAAATTTCTCTTCGCGGTCGCGAAGTTGTCCCGCGGAAGCGATGAAGAAAAATCATCTGGACAGTGTTTTAAACCGAGAATTTTAGTATTTTGGGCATATCTTGAGTTCAAGAGCTCCGTTTGAGGTGATTTTCACGACGTTGTCTTGTCTCAACAAGGGGGTAAATATTTGACCTTTATTTTGATGTTTCTCCATTATTATTTCCGTTGGTTATTATTTTCATCCGTGTTTGGATTGTAAAAGTTGAGATTTTGAGCCTCAAAGTTGAGAAATGGTAAATCCTTGATTTGAGGGTCGATCATGGACGAAATTGGATGATTTTCTGAATATATACCATATGAGTTATGGGTAATATTTATTTTCAATAATTTTCGAATCCGGGCACGTGAGCCCGAGGATTGACTTTATTGATTTTTCGAGCGCAGTTGGGAATTGTTATAAATTGATCTATTATGAGTGTTAGAGTATATTTTTATTGATTTTCACATTGTTTGACTAGTTTTGGAGCAACGGGCATCGGTTTGAGGTGTTAGAGTGGCGTTGGAGCCGGTTATAAAACTTCGGGGCGAGGTAAGTCTCCTGTCTAACCTTGTGAGGGGAAAACTACCCCCTAGGTGATGTAATTATTATGTGCTACTAGTTGTGGGTGCTACGTATGCATAGGTGATGAGAGTTCGTACGTGGCTAATGCATGTTTATGTTCGGCAGACTTAGAACTTTACCATGTTAGATTTTAATTATTTGAACTCATTCTGCTGGCTTAATTAATTAAAACTATAATTGAACTTGATTTAGAAATTACATATATATTAGGTCGAGCCTTATCACCTTGAGTTGTTGGCAAGTTATTTCAGAATCGGTAAAGGTTATACTCACTTTGTGTCATATATTGTATCGTAAGTTTGTGACTCGTAATTCGAAAATTCATTTCCTTTCTTGTGGAGCGGGCCGAACGCCATGTACCACACTCTTATGGGAGCAGGTTGTTCGCCCCGGCAGTATATAGATGCATCTATAGTTCGTGTCGTTAGACCATTGGCAGTGCACACATTATATTAGGATCGGGTCGTTCGCCGCGACATTTCTATAAAACACTCTTGTGGACCGGGTTGTGTTAGGATTTTGCCCTGAATTTCTAATTCTATTAGGACTCTTTTTTCTTGAAGGAATGGAAAAAGACTCCTAAAAGGATTAAATCTCCTTAATATGTCTTATCCTTTTCTTGGAAGACAAGTTTTGCACATCTATAAATAAGGACCTCTACTTCTCACAAAAAAAAAAAACAATAGCATCCACAATGTAGTCATTAAAGAGTTTTGTTTAAGGGGGAGATTGTTAGGATTTTGCCCTGAATTTCTAATTCTATTAGGACTCTTTTTTCTTGAAGCATGCACCATGTCATTTCGATCCCAGCAAGTGGTATCAGAGCAAGTGGTTCAGAGTCAATTGTTGAACGAGGTTGAAAACACATTCAATGCGTGTCTAGATGAAGACGATAATGAAGATTTATTCAACATGCTACATGTGGAGATAAATTTACAATCACAATTGTATTCAAAACGAATGCTGCTACATCTTTATTGGAAAAAAAACTTTTTCTAACCCATATTTTGGCCAGTTTTAACCACTACCAGTTTTAAGTCATGCCTACTTGCAACGCATGAGTTTCAATGCCAGTTTTAACTCATGCTTCTTTTTAATGCATGAGCTTCTTTTCAACCCATGTTATTCTTAACACGTGGGCTCCTCTTAACCCATACTTGGGCTTCTTTTAACCAATATCAAGATTTTCAACATATACCGATTTTTAATCATGGAAAGCAGCAGTGATGAAGATTATGTGAAGAAGATGAATCAACTTTGTCAAGGAAATTCAGGCCAAGGGGAGATTGTTAGGATTTTGCCCTGAATTTCTAATTTTATTAGGACTTTTTTTTCTTGAAGGAATGGAAAAAGACTCCTAAAAGGATTAAATCTCCTTAATATGTCTTATCCTTTTCTTGGAAGACAAGTTTTGCACATCTATAAATAAGGACCTCTACTTCTCAAAAAAAAAAAAACAATAGCATCCACAATGTAGTCATTAAAGAGTTTTGTTTGGGGGGAGATTTTTCTCTCGATAGTTTTTCTTCTTTTATATTAGTTTTATCATGTGTAGGTCAATTGACCAAACCATTATTATTATTCTTAGTTTAGTATATTTTCTTTTGTCGTCATGATTTATCGTCCACCAAGTTTTGTATTGTTAGTTTCCGCATGCACCATGTTATTTCGATCCCAACAGGTTGTTCGCCTCGGCATCGTCGTGCGCAATATTTGATAAAAAATCGGCGTATTCGTGTGTTATTTTTTCCTGATTTGAGTTGTGACGACCTATCTGATGAGATCCATTTTATATATACTCTGGTTGAGGAGGTAATTGCTAATTGAGAGGTTGAGTTTATCGTTCAGGGGAGGATTGTACCTCGTATTTATATTGCTTTATACTGTTTATTTACTCTTCCTCGTACTTGTTTACTTCTTACTATACATGATTTATTGGACCACTAGTAAGTATAGATGTGGACCCCTCGTCACTACTTCTCCGGGGTTAAGCTAGATACTTACTGGGTACGCGTTGATTTACTTACTCATACTACACTCCTGCACTTATTGTGCAAGTTTACATTTTTGGTGTTCTCTTGGGCGCAGAGGCGCAGCTATTGCGGGGACTTTACGGTGAGCTGCATTCTATATTACAATATGCAGCATACAGAGTCTCCATCAGCATTATTTATATCCTCTTGTCTAACTTGTATTCTAGACAGATGTTGTATTTTATTATATTTTCTAGTTGATGCGCATGCACTTGTGACACCGGGTTTTGGGGTTCCTACGAAGTATTTATACACATCCTTAACCCTTAGAGAATCACACTTTGATCAAACCAAATACCCTCCATTTGTTCTACTGCAAACAAACATTGTAGCTCTACTAGATCTGCTGTGTAACAAGTTAGAGAAGAAAGAGAGAAAAATATTGGTGAGGCATTGTATCAAGAAAAGACGAGTGACATAGAAACTGCGCTATTGGTGTAAACCACACCATTCACCTTGTCCTCAAGAAACTCATTCACCGAAAGAGAACTCCCTTGCAACCCAAGGGGACTGGACTAGGATTCACATTGAATCTGAACCAGTATAAAAATCCCGGTGTCTTTAATTCCTGCACTTTACTTCTGCATCTTAAATTCTGCACTTCTTATTATCTATAGTCGACTAATTGGAAAACTAGTCAACTTATAACTATTAATTTTAAAAATAAGCAATTCCCCTCCCCCATCGTACTTTCATATCTTTCTTAGTTAATGGCCTAAGTTCTTGGAGAATTAAGCTCAGCCGCTACTGACGATGAAGTGGGAATCTGAGGCTGCAAATTCTGAATATGACATTTTGCATACTGAGCACCAGCCTCTTATAGTAGCTTGATTGTTGATTATAATTGAGGACAAACTATCTCTTCTTTTCCTTCAAATAATAGCTGAGAGTCTTGACAGCAACATTAAACTGAAGCTGCTATTTTTTAAAGATGATTGTAAGACTATGAAATGTGATTCTTATCTTTGCATTATTGTGTAACATGCCTTTTTAGTTCTTTTTAAACCAAGGGACTCTTATTTTTAAGTTGGACGCCTTGACTACATACACAGATGTATATCTGTTTTCTACTATTGGTTAATTTTCTACTATTTGATAAAGTTGATGATATGGCATGAAAGAATCTTTGTTGTGGCTGTCAACTAAGTCAGAAGAAGTAACGGTGCTTGGCAAATGACATTGCAGAAACAGATACATAAAGTCCCAAGGATCCAAAAAAACGTGTTGCTTGGCATTTATGACCTGTGGAAAAAAGTGCTGAATTTCAGCAAATGGCAGAGCAGAAATAGATACCTAAAGTGCCATGATCAAGTGAGACCTCAAACTTGAAAGGCTTAGCCATGCTCTGGTGACTTTTGTGGAATGTACCAGGTCCACAACTTCAGTCTTCTTGCTGAGATAGAATCTCTACTCTTTTCACTTTTTTCTTACGACTCTTTATCCACAAAAGTTAAAAAACGCTGTGTTGTGTTTTAAGCTTTGGCAGTTAACTAATAGTACAATCTAAATGAGTGTTTTTTGTTGAAATCTTGCCTACACCTAAGTGTTGGTTCCCATAGTATGAGAAACAACAACCAGAAAAATAATCTTTAGTCAATATGGTTTGCTTGTCCCTGGCCATGTGTGTGTGTAAGAATTAATTTAATAAGCTAGGAATGACAAGAGTTGCTGACTGCTTGGCATTTATGAGATGTGAAAAAAGTGGTGAGACTCAGCAAATGGCAGAGCAGGAATAGATAGCTAAAGTACCCATGGACCTCAAACTTGAAAGGCTTAAAAATGTTGTTGCTGAGATAGAAGAATCAAGTCTTTTCAATTTTTCCTAGGACTCTTCGTCCACAAAAGTAAAAAGTGCTACCATTTTCTTTTAAACCGTATGCTTTAATATAGTAGAACACCTTGAATGAATATCCTGTTGTTAATCATGTAAAACATTACTATAATTCCTACCCCTTTCAACTAATAGCATATATCAACCATATCTGGATAAGGAATATCTCAAACAATCTGAAATTTTTGTCTGGGCGAATAATATTAGTCATGACACATTCATGAGTATTCCTTTTCTTTGCTAGTGCGTTGTGAAATGGATAAAAGCTCTTACCTTGATGACATTTTCATTTTATTCCACGATAACCTGTAATTGTCTTTTTACTTCACATCAGAAAAAGTAAAAGTGCAATATGCTATCCTTCCGTGTCCGCTTCAATCAGCTCAAGACTGATAAAAAGACATTGTGTTTGATAGAAAAATACTTTTGATATCACAAAAAGAAATATTCTAAAACTATCTCTAGATTCATTTTCTTAACATTATATTATTGAGTCTTTTTGTAGTAATTATTTTGAATATATTCTGTAAAAGATTATTTTATTTCATTAAATTCAATTTTGGCCAAGTGTTATAGTAATGAGAAAACACGTTACTATTTTGAAAGAATCAATCCGACTACTTCATTAGCCTTAATGGCTTTCATTTTGAAATAACTTTTTGAATAGTCTTTGAATGACTATTTTGAAAGTCAAAATATAACGTTTGTTTAATCTTAATGCTTAATCTTAAATGGATTTGTTTGTTGCCGTTGCTTATCAGCTTATGTCCACTTTTGGACTATATAATTCATTTTACATTCACTTTGAGTAAGAGTAACAAAAAAATGTATGAAACAGAAAGAAAATCTCTTCTTCTAAATTACTTTTAGTGTTGGGTTTCACTTTGTTTAAACTTTGTTGTTTCTGCTCCTAGTTACATTAGAATAGTTTGTTGAATTCTGGGGGATACGCTTAATTATATTCATCACGGTATGGGCAAAATATTCTTAAGGACAGTGTCTTTGAGACGCCTCAAGCTAAACTTTTTATTCTCCATAATCAACCAATATTTTTCCAACAGTGTTTTGATTACTGATACTGTTGAGCCCATGCAATACTCTTCGTTTTAATTAACTGGATCGCATAGGATTGCTTTGCTAAAGATAGATAAGCAATTTATTAGCTTGCAAACAAGTATGAAAACATCAGCAAGTATTTTTTTTTATATTTGTGGTTTAACTGTTTTGGTTGTAAATAGAGTATGCAGGCATAAGTGAGCCAAATAATGGTTGAGAATCTTTAAAACAACCCCAAGTCATGTCTGCTTGATGTAGAAGGAGTGAATTTTATTCTAAGATGTTGAACTTGTTAGGGCCGAAAAGAGTATGGTGTCATGCAGAACCTAGTAATACAAACGTTGAAGGACGATAAATCAGACAATAAAAGAGAAATATACCAAAAGAGACACAAACATTTAACATAGTTCGGTCAACTAACCTACATCCAGGGCGGAAATGAGCAATCCATTATATAAAAAGAGAGTACAAAATATCGAGAGAACAACCTCACGAAGAGGCAAACACAAGTGACACACTAACACTTGTCCCGTAAAGTTCTCCCCCTAAACACGACTCTCAAACCCCATAAGGCTACATTGTGGATGTTACTGAATGAGAAGACGGATCTTCAATCAATACAATTCCAAACATTTTCCTACAATAAAAAGGACTAGCCAAGCATGGAAGAATTATAATTTCCTTCTACAAAAAGGAAAACTCAATTATGGTAATATGTTGTCATTTCCTTCAAAAAATAGAAAAACTCAATATGCTAAGAAAATCAGGACAAACCCTAACAATTTCCCCCTTTGCCTGAATTTTCTGACAAAATAAATCTTATCCACCTTCTTCACATAGCCATCAACATCTTCAAATCTTCACCACAAAGTTTGTCTCAACGAGAGTAGCACTCCGGTCAAATTTCTCAAACTAAATCATAATTACCGTCAAATAAGTTGCGGCTAAAACTAAACCCGCCAAGATGAACATGTCTCGAACCTCGCTATGATACCATTTGTTAGGACCGAGAATAATCAGGTGTCATGCGGAAGCTAGTAACGCAATAATTGAACGACGATAAATCGGACAACAAATGAAAATTTACCAAAAGAGACACAAATATTTAACATGGTTCGGTCAACTGACCTACGTCCAGGGCGAAAATGAGCAATCCACTATATAAAAAGAAAGTACAAAATATCGAGATAACAACCTCACGAAGAGGCAAACACAAGTCACACACTAACACTTGTCTCGTAAAGTTCTCTCCCTAAACACCACTCTCAAACCCCATTTGGCTACATTGTGGATGTTACTCAATGAGAAGACGGATCTTCAATTTATAGAACTCCAAACCTTTTCCTGCAAGAAAAAGGACTAGCCAAGCATGGAAGAATTATAATTTCCTTGTACAAAAAGAAAAACTCAATTATGGTTATATGTTGTCATTTCCTTCAAAAAATAGAAAAACCCAATATGGTAAGAAAATCAGGACAAACCCTCCCCTTGGCCTGAATTTTCTGACAAAACAAATCTGATTCACATTCTTCACATAGCCATCAACATCTCCAAATCTCCGCCACAAAGTTTGTCTCAACGAGAGTAGCACTCCGGTCAAATTTCTCAGACAAAATCATGATTACCGTCAAATAGTTTGCGGCTAGAACTAAACCCGCCAAGATAAACCTGTCTCGCACCTCGCTCTGATAACACTTGTTAAGACTAAGAATAATCAGGTGTCATGCGGAAGCTAGTAATGCAACAATTGAACGACGATAAATAGGACAACAAATGAGAAATCTACCAAAGAGACACAAATATTTAACGTGGTTCGGTCAACTGACCTACGTCCAGGCCGGAGATGAGCAATCCACTATATAAAAAGAGAGTACAAAATATCGAGAGAACAACCTCACGAAGAGGCAAACACAAGTCATACACTAACACGTGTCCCGTAAAGTTCTCTCCCTAAACACGACTCTTAAACCCCATTTGGCTACATGTGGATGCTACTAAATGAGAAGACGGATCTTCAATTTATAGAACTCCAAACATTTTCCTGCGAGAAAAAAAGGACTAGCCAAGCATGGAAGAATTATAATTTCCTTCTACAAAAAGAAAATCCGAGTATGGTAATATGTTGTCCTTTACTTCAAAAAATAGAAAACCCAATAAGGTAAGAAAATCAGTACAACCCCTAACATAAACTACTATCTTTTCAGTGCTTGTTTGTAATGCAGTTGTATAAAATTCATATTTCCGTTTTCCGTTTTGCTTTCTGCAATTGAACCTGCAATAGAACTTGTTAATACCGGGTTGATGTTGGATTATGAAGCAATGTTGTAAAAAGCGCGCATCGCAGGCTGGGTGCTTTCCATTGCTTAGCGAGTGCTTAAGTGAAAGGTGTGTGCCTAGCAAAACACAGCCAACTAATTGCTTTTTAAAAGTTTTAAGTAATTTATAAGACCTCTAAATTTTGTTTTGAAGAGGGCGATACTAAGCAATAATTATAACGCAAAGTGATATAGTACTACTTGTTAAGAAAACACATGTTAGTGATTAAAAATAGGGAATTAGAAATTTAGTGGAAAAACTTAGTCACGAAATACTTCATCAATAAAATTGAATTAGAAACTTAAATTTGCATCTTTAAAAAGGAATGAAAATTTGAAACGATCTTGAACTTGATTGAATTGACATGCTTTATGCTTCATATATATTTCACTTAATTGCAATTTGTTTTTGAATTTCTTTGTTCATATAGTTGCTTGTCTGCGTTTATTTCTGTTTTTATTTCTTCATCTCCGTCTTTCTTCACTAACGCGTGCTTTTAATCGTATTTTGTGCTTTAAACCCGAGCATACCTTGCTACAGTTCTTCCCTTTTGATTTTGACAAAACCATCCTGTAAAACATTTTACTATACATGGCATTGAAGTAAATGTTTACCTCAAAAACGGTTTTAACAATTAAATATGATTTGTGGTTCTAAAAATATGTGATTTATTCCAATACTAGTAAATAAGCAAGAAATATTAAGTGTAACTAATAAGAAATGATAATCGAACCAGTGTTGTCAAAGGAATGGGGGTCTCGAGCTTGATAGCCTCAGGTCTCGAGATAGTTAATAGCAATAAAGTATACACAATAAATGAAGAGCAATAAAGTATGCACAATAAATAAAGAGCAATAAAGCTAAAAAATAATCTTGAGCGCAGTAAACGAGAAAAGCATAGTAGAATGTTACTCCCTCCGGTCCAAAATAAGTGATTTTTGCATGTTTTCACGCAGATTAAGAAATCCACCTTTTAGCATTAATTAACCTTTACTATCCCACATAAATACTCCTAACACATACTCCAACACTATTTACTCCAAGGGCAATGTAAGAATAAAATAATTCATTCATTCTCGAAATCTGAAAAAACTCACTTACTTTGAACCAAAAGAAAAAGACCAGAAAATCACTTATTTTGGACCGGAGGGAGTATATTGCAGGGAATGATGATGTTTACAAATGATTGGAGTCTTTATATAGGAGGGGAAAAAACCTTTCTATTTACAGTAAAAAATACTATTGGTACAGCTGTATAACCGCCTAGTACGGATTTGTACGAACCAATCATGAGATTTATGCCTTGACCTATATTCTCTTGAGAAATTCCCGCTTTTTCTTGACTGTCATCGAAATTGTACTGCCTCAAAGTAGGCCGTGTCGGGCATTCGATGTGCTCTCTCGAGGTATACATTCAAGATCGGACTCAAACTTTTCTTCGAGTCTTCCGAGCTCGGACTCGGAACGCAATAGAGACTTCGAAATCGGACTCCTCCGACTTTTGCCGTATACAGTAACTAAAACCCAGTGAAATCCAGTAGTGTCAATACTGCGATGTGTTTTTAGTTGATTATATATAACCAATTAATCAAATGGATGAAATGGAGAACACTTTAGATCCCAAGATAGAAGGATCACTTCAGTAGTTGATTGATTTGATGCACTTTCCACTTTTAAGGTTTTTAGTTAAGGTGAAGGGAAAATACAGATGATTGAGCTTAGAGATTTTCCTTAGCATAATTCCTAGTTTTATCCATCTATCCACGTCCTTCCCCTTACGTCGCCTTTAATTTTCCTTTCACAACTGACTAAAGTGCTTGTTTTAGGGATATCATGTGTCTTTATTCTTTCATTACAACTAAAATTTTGATGATTGTGCTTACAAGGAGAAGTGGACCTTTTATTCTTTATCTTGAGTGATGGAACATTCATTATACTAGTTGAGAGAGAGGTCCTGGACCAAAAGCAGATACTGATAAACATTATATGTCATTCAAAAAGAGTAAGTTCCAACGAAAAGATTACCCCAGTGGAAAGCAAAAAGCAGAAAGTAGAACTGAACTTCAATGATATTGCACCAGCTCACAATTTCACACACAGCCACCGAGCATCCAGAGGTTGTTGACAATAGTGTTTTTCCCATTACTTGTGGCTGTACTGAACTCTTTTAATGTGGAAAAGTTAGCTGCAGTCAATCCTTCTTTTCCTTTTTCTTTTTCCCTTTAGGCATCTGGTATCTAAATTTGTGCAGGGTAGGTCCACTAAGGAGGTAAACGTTTCGTACCAAAAGGTTTTCCATTAAACTGAAACCTCTGATTAAGGATTCAGATTTCTCATCCATTCCACCACGCTCCTTCGTGATACTGTAGTAAATTCTTTGTTTGTTGCAGAACTAATACTTTTTGTCTTGTTGGGTCAATCCCTTTACACTGGACAGGTTTTTTCTTTACTTTCTACTCAGAAAAATTGTATGTATTGACTGCAACACGGTCTACAAGGAAGATCTCTCTTTACATATAAAACAATGCAGAGAATTTAACAAAATCCTCCGTGGAAAACTACTTCAGTACATTTCTCATTATTCAATAGCTAGTTAGATTGATAATGATGTAAGGTACAATATTAATATTAGGTTTAGGGATTTGTAGTTGATCTTCTCTTTGCTGCATTCAGAATGATGGCACAATTCCATAACTGTTATCTGCAATTAACTGTGTGGAGAACATCTGGTCTACTTCAGCCTCTACATCTGTTCTTTTCGCGAATCGACCTTTGATTCTTGGCCGTGTTTCTGCATACGCTTTTCTTGAAGCATACCTTATGGTTTTTTCAAATTTACGGTTCTTTTTCTTCTCTCTGTACCTAAGGACTCTGGCTTCCCTGTCCATTGGAGTAAGCTGGGTAGGCATTTGAATCGGATGGCCTGAGAAGAGGTCAATGGTCCCTTTTGGAGGTCGCGGGTGGGAAATGGAAGTTTCACTAAGTGCAGATTCTGGAACAACACTAACATCCATGGACGAAATCGAAACCTGATAAATACATACAGACAAGACTGTAAGTTTTAAACAGTGGCAATGTAAATAATTTTTACGATATCAGCACAATTTAACTGATTATAGAAAGAGCAGTGAATCTTTGTTAAAGGTTTATGGTACAAAAGTTTCAAGGGCCTGTTTAAGATAAGAAAAGATAGTTATAGTAGCAAAATATGGGGCAGCTAAAATGAGAAATCCTTTATTGAAAAAGCATGAATAATTCAGAAGCACTAAACAGTCTCTTAAAAAGTTGTATCTTCGTAAGACGACTCATGAATTTAATTAAAGTGCATCTAATTGCCTGAATTGACATACATAATTATAGTGAAGAAAACTTACACTGTGACTCATAGAAGCAGGGTAACCATATCCTGTGTTAGAGTTGTCATACTCCATTCCCAGCTGAAAACTCAGGTGGTGATTGTGTTGTTGATGTTGTTGTTGTTGTTGTTGTTGTTGTTGCTGTTGATGTTGTTGCTGTTGGTGGTAGAGAATCATAGATTTCCCCTGTCCGGCCTGAACTGGCACCACGCTATCTCCTCCGTAATTCTTATGAGGAACAGAGTAATTTTGTTGCTGCTGATTAACACTGTACTGATCGTTAAACTGACTATCCCCTCCATACTCCGCAAGATCCAAGTATTCATCCACTACTTCCCCACCAAACATCATCCCATAGTTATTTTGGTTGTTATTGTTGTTATTAATGTTCTTGTTGTTGTTCTTAACAGGAGGATTCAGCAATAACCATGAAGCTGCTTCATCTTCATCTTCGTCATCTATTGTCGTATCATCTGCATCCTGAGTCAAACTCAAGAAACCATCATCCTCCGTGGCATCTCCCTCGGGGCCACCAATCATCAAAGTACCACCGCTAAGGGTGTCAACAGCTGGAGGACCATAAAAGGTACCTGCATAACATATTCAGGATTTAAATTTTATGGATTACAAGGTTTTTTAAAGTCTTTGTATTTGTGCGTCTTCAATTAAAGGCATTACCTGGAATGGGCATAATTGGGACACGGTGGTGACGGCGTGCCAAGGGGTTAGCAGAATGGATATGTGCGTCGCAGGAGGCACAGAGCGAGGCAGCATCCGCCTTGCAAAGAAAGGCTGCAGGAGCGCGTTCGCAGGCCTCACAAACCCAAACACGCTCATGACGTGAAGCCACAAGGTTTGCTGCATGTATGCGGGCATCACAGCCCGCACACAAATATGCAGAATCGGCCCTGCAGTAAACGGTACATGCAGCAGACCGGCAAGTGTCGCACACCCTTGCCCAGTTGTTGCTGCTGTTTTCCTTTTTCAACATTGAACTAATTTTGGGTTCTTTTTCTTCTTCTTGCTCTCTATTTTCTGTTGTATAACTTTGTACTTCTGAGTACTGAAGTTGTAGCAGGTATGCTGTGGACTTAAGAGGCACTGTGAAATATGAAGGGGAGGGAAAGAGGGAAAATAGCAGTAGGCAACTACCAAGTGGGAAGAGAATCCACGGGCGACACGTGGAATGAAGTTAATGGCTAGGAAAAGTTGTTTCATTATCTTGTGGTGGCTGGTGATTCTGGTGGGGCCGGAGGTGGGGACAGGCAACAAGGAGGTTGAAACAAGTGGGTCCACGGGCCTTTTGGCTTTTGGAATCAATTGAGGGGGGAGAGCTTTGTCCAAGATATTGCCTTTTAAGGGGGAGTCTATAGTCCTATTATTTAATTATCAGGTGCTACTGTAACTGTATGTATGCATTGTAACTGTGTACGCCTACATTCGTACAGCCTGGGACTCCACCATTATTTGCTACTTTCAAGAGGAGTTGAGTTTGATTGAATTTTTTGTATCATCATTCTAAAGAAACTTGTGCTATACTGTTCATCTTAACTCTAGAAAATAAAGCAAAATAGCAATTAACTTGCTATAATTCGTTAAAATACACTGCATGATGTAAAAGTTAAGTGTACTGCAGATTTATATAAGATAATTACAGAAAAATTAAGATTTTTAAGTCAATAATGTAGAATGTTGTAACTACCTTTTTGTTTTTTTGGTTTTTTGAGCACAATTCATTTATAATCACTCGGGCAAACTTTTAACACCCGGTAGTCCAAAATTACAATATTCATTTTATAGCTCAAAAGTAATTCCAGTGGCTAGCCCAAAAGTACATAACTAAGAGGCTCACATCTACAAAGACAGATCGCGGAAAGAGAGGCGACCACGCCGTGGCTGCAAGTAAAAACATCTGAATCGCCGGCCATCCGGTGCTTTGCCAGGCCAAGATACGGGTTGGATAGTCTCTCTGCCCAATCCAGTTAGCCCAGAATCTTGATAAAATATCATCACTGCCTCACTTGTTATGTACCAAAAAAGAGGAACTAAAATCACAGAAATAGATACAGAGAAAGAGAGATCTGGCTGTTGTTGATTGATGCTGAAGAAATGACTGTATAGTAGTACGTATTTTCAGGAATTCAAGAACTGTTGATTTTGTTTTAAGAATGGAAAAGGAATATCATTGGCTAAACAAAGAGGGGCAACCACCCTTTGAATAAAAATCTCAAGCTCTCTGTTATTGCCTCTTTTTTTTTTGGGGGTAACTTTCTTTGCTGGGAAAATCCTTTGGTTTTCACCAGATAAATTTCCATATACATATCATTAGTTGATTTTGATGGGAATCATAATTTCAGACCCACCATTAATAATATATTTACATGGATATTTATGTATTTTTTTCGGTAAAGAAAAAAATTTGAATATTGGTATATTACAAAATATATACAAAATAGACTGTCACTAAATAAAAGTTATTCAAAATAGACCGTCACTATACAATTTATATACAATAAACCCTCACTATACAAATATATACAAAAATAGACTGTCATTACAAAAAATATACCAAAATAGATTGTCATTATACAAAATAGACTGTCACTATTCAAAAATATACTAAATAGACTGTCACTATACAATTTATATACAATAGACAGTCACTATATAAAATATATACTAAATAGACTGGCACTATACAAAAAATATACAAAATCAACATTTCTTATAATACGTATGGGCCGGACGGCCATTTTGTGTCCAATGGGCAAAACATAAGCTATTAAAATTTTGAGGGGCTACAGAGGGTAATTTTTTCTAAGTTTATGTTGTATGAGATTAATGAACAAATAAATGTAATATTACACTTCTCCTGGCTTAAGTCGCCCTCCTTGCTAACAAGATGTTTTTGAGTTGCCAAAAGAAGGCATAGCACGAATAAAATATTTCCTCTTTGACACATCGTTCTATTCTTTCCTATAAGATTATATGTTAAAGCAAAGAGTACTGCTCGACTGATGTAACAAGAAAATTGTAAGTCACTAGTTAAGGGATGCAGTAATATTAGTCTCTTTGGTTTTGATTTTTACTTGAGCCTTTGCCGGATGGAGAGCGTTTTGTAGAGTCTGATTAATTTCTAGCGACTTAGAGGGAATCACTTTAATTTTTACATTTAAATGACAATATTCAATTTGCAAGCCAAAATCTATTGGATTTCTGTATTGAGAACCTTGAGATTGTAATTAAACGTCCAAGAACTAAAATTTAAAGCGGTATATGGAATGTGACATCCATAACAAAAGTTAGAAAATGAGAGCCGGATTTATTTTCCTTGCATCCAATATTTGGAAACCATTAGTTATTTAATTCGAATCTCTGTTGTATAGGTCTATTAAAGAGGTTTGAGCCGTATTCTTGTTATACTCTGGAAATTGTCCTCCTTGAATTGAAGAAACTGGAGAATCAAATGCAATGCACATTTTTGCATCATACCAAAATTGTTTTTGGAAAATTTTCCGGAAAACTTTGCGAGTGCGCACTGGGTAAACCACATATGAGATATAAACGGCACTTGGCAAGCTCGGTACGACGAGCTCTGACTAAGAAGACTGCTGATGAGGGGAATCGATCACATGTCTTCCATCACTTACCTAACCAACTCAGCCAACCCTTGCGGGTGGATCATACTAAATTACAAAGCAAATTATTCTGAGAGCACATTCCCAATATACCCATTACTAATGTCTACGTGGTACCTTTTGTGGGGCTTCTGTTATCAATTCCTAATGCACAGGGAAAATGTCTGCATCAAAACACTATTGTTGTGCACAATTAGCCAACTTCAACATCACTTTTGTCTTTCAAACCTTCAAATGGCTGTTTTAAGGATAAACCCAAAACGAATTTTCGAGACCTCGTGGCTGTTACTCATTCAGTCATTAACAACACCATTTGAGAAGCTGACTCAGAAGAGTTTCGTAACAAAAATTCTACCCAATGGGTTGTTGCCATGTGGTGTGCAGCTGGAGTGAGATCCACATTAACCACAAGTTTTAATGGGCTAAGACTATGGGCCCAATTCACATGGCTTTTGGGCCCAGTGAAAGGTAAAGCCGCAATCAAAACCTTGTGAATTGGACACAGTGATGTGGCTGTGGCCTTTCAACTCGATGCATTACAGCCACTACTGTAATATCCCTAAGTTGTCTTCATTAACTTTGGATTTGCTGTCTTGATCAGCTTCAAATGTTGAGTCATAGTTTGATAGAGATGAACTATTAAAAGCTATTCAGCCCCAGCTTTCCTTGCAATTGCCTCTAAATGCTGATTTAACTTTTACTTTTGCTCTCACTTCTTGATTTTTTAGACAGCCTTGCTTAAGTCGGCTAGTGACCAAGCAAATAGTCAAGATAAAATCAAAATTTTACCTAACGATAGTAGTCTCTTGAAAGGGTAGTATTGGCAAGTGATAAAAGTTACTATTATGTGATAAGGATGTTGCTATGGGACAAAGAGGTCATCGATGTAAGCCGTGAAAATAACCGCTTGCGAAAAAATAAAGTGAGATCGCATATAATAGACTATATGAAATTTAATTCTTCCACCAACCCTGTGCAAAGCCGAAATTTAATGCACCGAGCGGCTGACCCAAAGTACCCTAATCTTTAGAGGCATTATGCGTTTGATACTTAGGGTGCAATGAGGTGGCATGCCACATGACATACATCTCAGCGATATGTCATGCCATGTGGAATAATTTTGTCATGGTGGAGGTTCCTAACGGCGGGGAGATACATTTAAACCAATTATATAAGGTCGTGGGTTGTGGTGAATCAATAGTTTAACAGAGGATATAATTAAATATTCGAATAATAGAAGGATATTTTTGAAAACTAATTTCCCTTTCTATGGTCACATAAGAATAAATACTTCAAACATACAATTTTTGAGTAATAGGTTCTATGAACTTTAATTGGAAATACCGTGTAAAATACCAAACTTCCTTCTGCTCTAACTGGCTCACTCAAAGATTACAGACAAGCAATTAGGGATGGCAAATGGGACGGGACGGGTACAGAGCAGGGCGGGTATAAGGCTATGTAAGGCGGAGCAGGTTTAAAGCTACGCGCTGCGAAGCGAGTTGAAATAATTCTTTAAAAGATTAATGTGGAGCGGGGTGATTGCGGATTTTCGCAGGTTTGCACAAGTTTACTAGATTTGACTTATTGTATAACTCAGTAAAAAATGACTCATAAGCAAGATATGCGACAAAAATAGTAGAATATCTGTTTAAATATTTGATACTTAATAAAAACAAACTAAATATTTATAATTAACTTCTTCTCTTTCAAGTACACCTTTTAATTAGTGAAACATTAATTAACTTAAAATTTTTGAATAAAAGAAAAAAGCTAGATTAAAATGTAATTTAGACAAATATTTTTATGATTAAATTATTAATATTTATCACTTAATCATCTAATGAAAGTTTATTACACAATAATCATTATTTTCATTTTTATCACTTAAAAAGTCATACAAGTAAATAAATACCAGCCAACCAAAATTGTATAACGTTTTGTCATTTCAAGCATTCCCATTGCAAAATCCTCAAATCCAATTCAACAATTCAGTTGGTTGATGGATACGAAAATCCAATAATAAAATTAATTAAAACAAACTAGCAAAAAAAGAAAAGAAAAAAAAACGTATGCGGTGTTGTGCGATGTGGGTAGACGCGGGTGTGGGTGTGGGGTGGATGGATGTGGGTGCAAATGCTATATGGGGCGGGCGGGACGGGTTAAAATCTTTACGGGTTTATGCGGGTTTTGTCCGCAACCGTACAGCACCGCACTGTTTGCCAACCCTGCAAGCAATAGTATTTGAGTAAGGTTTTTAAATATATATGAAGTAGAAAATACTATACAAGTATTTGCATATAATTAAATATCTATACACATTAATAATACCATTTATATTCAATTGAAAATTAGTCGAATTGATCTACTGGAAAAAATGGGAAATCACGATAACGGAGTAACTGATAATCTTGGTCTACCAGCAGTAGTATGTGTATTCTTTGGTTTTATATAGATTTTATATTTCTGTATATTAAATAATAAAATATAACTACAGTAATATTTATTAAAATAGTCTGACATATTAGATCATCATTTTATAAAAATATTATGGTGTGAAATTATAAGCGAGTTCTAACACTAGATTTAAAGAACTCACATGTGGAACTTGTACGCGTTAGCCACATGAAAGTATCTTCTATGAAACGTGGCAGCGTCTCAAATCTTACCGTCATGACTATTGAATATGTTAGCTCCTCATAAATATGCAACTTGATGACAAGCTTAGCTAGCTGAGAACTCCTTAGCAAGGAATTGGTGAAATTGATTTAACCAGCAGTACGTATAATAAGTAGTAGGGGTGTAGAAGTTGAAAGGTTGAGAGAGAGGAATGTCTGGGGCACAAGGAGCACAGCCAAAGGGATCTCTAACACCAACAACATATGAATCAGTCGAACAGAAAGACGAAGACAAGCCCAAAATGGAACTCCATTCCCGTGAAGATGAGCGCGGAATCCAGATTGATAAAATTCAGGACAAGGTGAAAGATGCCGCCGGCTTAGGCGGTCCTGTTTTTGGTGCTGGCAAGGATGACAACAAACAAGACTTGGGCGTTACCGGCACCGGCTAGCTACTGATACTAATCTACAATATATTTATATAGGAAGTCTAGTTTTCAGTTGTATTAATTAATACAAGTTCTTTTGGTAGTGGTCTTACTGTCTCGTAGAGTACTATGTTCATCTATTTTGGGGCTTGAAATAATCCAAAGTTGTTAAAGAATGACATGAGTATGACCCGTGCTTTAAAATATACTTTTATGTGTTGAACAATAAACTTTTTCACATAATTAATATGACTGATATCTGATTAAGCAGTGAGCGTATGCATCTTCCACGAAAAGGTGCATATAATTGCGCCTTGTGGAGTAAATCGTGGGATTTATGGATATGGCGAGACAATCGAACAATAATTTAGAGTTAGACTATATATCGTCAATTTAACAAAACTAGCAAACAAGAAAACCTTCGATTTTCTGAAGCAAAAATGAGAATGATAGCATGAACGCATCAAGCCATATATAATAACATTGATGGATAGCTTCTAATAAGCAATTAATTACAAACAGCTGAAAACGAGGGGAAGATTTCTCTCAGTGAAGAGTATGAATAATAAGCTGCAATTAATTACAAACAGCTGAAAACGAGAGGAACATTTCTCTCAGTGAAGAGTAGGTGCAAGTGCGCAGCTCGTGAAGAGAAATACGAGGGGAAGCTTAAAATGTCTTTAGTCTTTAGCTATTGCTTTAATAAACTTTAATTGTCCGAACAAAAATAACTTTTTGCTCATGTCCTTAATTTTTGAACTTAACTTCAGGATTACATGTCCTTAACTTTGGAACTCTAAGTTCAGAACTTCAGGACTACATGTCCTTAACTTTTGATCAAGACTTCACGACTACATGTCCTTAACTTTTGAACTTGGAACTCAAACTTCAAGACCAAGCGTCCTTAGCGTCCTTAACTTAAGTTCAGGACTGCATGTTCTTAACTTTTGATCAGGACTTCAGGACTACATGTCCTTAACTTTTGAACTTGGAGCTCAAACTTCAGGACCAAGCGTCCTTAACTTTTGAACTTGTTAGTCTAAGTTAAGGACCAAGTGTACTTTTGAACTTGAAACTTGAAGTTCTCAAGTGTCCTTAACTTTTGAACTTGAAACTTTAAGTTCTCAAGTGTCCTTAACTTTTGAACTTGTAACTCAAAGTTAAGGATCAAGAGTCCTTAACTTTTGAACTTGGAATTCAAAGTTAAGGACCTAGTATCCTTAACTTTTGAATTTGGAGCTCAAACTTCAGGATCTATTGTACTTAACTTTTGAACTTGTAACTGTAAGTTCAGTATCTATTGTCCTAAATTCTCCTAAAAGTGGGTATCGAACTTGAGAGAAAATACATTCATTCCAGAGAAAATACGTACGTTGTCTTGATAAAATGTAAGTCCCGCCACAATATCTTTTTCAATAGTAAACATAATGAGTTTTATTGATAAAAATAGCACTGAGATAGAGACAGTGATCGAGTATTTCCAAAGGGTGATACAAAAACTCAGTTTCTTGTCTATTCGAATTTTTCAAGGAGTTGATGATCAGGAAGCCTACAAAGTTCCAATATTTACATTCTCCATCTTACGTCAAAAATGCAAAAGAGAAAGATATAGTAATTTAATATATGAATGTTATGTGCTTTGCCCTCAAAACACAGGAGAATTTAGGAGAAGTAGGGTTTGGGAAGGAAAGCTATGGAAGAAAGGGTAAAAATATCTTCTCATATTAAATTTAATAAAATAATGACTGTTTTTGCTCAATATTAAAATTACTGGATAAAAAATAAATATCATCTTAAATAATAGCTACCCATTTCTACGAAATATGAAGAGGTGAAATTAGTGGGTCGAATAATGGCCGTTTGAGTTAGAACTTGGGCTACTGGCACCTAGAGATTTTGGGTTTGAAATCTCTTGCAGCCCAATCTTATATTCCCCATTCACTTGATGGCAATTTTTCAAGGAAATTTTTAGCCTGTTTGATCAAAAAAAATTTGGGCCAAAAGTGCTTTTTTTGGCCGAAAGCACTTTTGCCAAAAATTGAGTTGTTTGGCCAAACTTTTAGAAGGAAAAAAAGTGTTTTTGAGGAGAAGCAGAAGCAGAAAAAAGTAGCTTCTCTCCGAAAGCACTTTTCTAAGAAGCAATTTTGAGAAAAATACACTTAGAAGCAGTTTTCAAAAGCTTGGTCAAACACTAATTACTGCTTAAAAGTGCTTTTCAAATTAATTAGTCAAACACAAACTACTTCTCACCAAAAGCACTTTTTTTAAAAGTACTTATCAAAATAAGTTGATTTTAGAAGCTTGGCCAACGGGCTATTTATCTCCTATAACAAAGGTATACATCCTATTTATTATTAAATCAAAATCATTTTAAAATATTATTTTCCATAGATACCTTTAATATTTTATAGCAAAATAAGTATTTATGGTATATACTATCATTGAGCCATGAAATACGCTATTTATGTTTTCTCTTAGACAACTGGGCATACCTATTTTTAAGGTGATTGTCGTTACTGTATTCATGAATACATGACGCAAAAACATGTGAATACATGCGCGTATAACTAGACTGCCCTAATTTTAGACGTTTTTTACTGTTGTATTCATGAATATAGCAACGTCAATACATGTGCATACATGCGCGTACAGCTAGGCTACCTGATTTTAGGCGTTTTTTAATGTTGTATTCATGAATACATGGCGTGAATACATGCACGTATAGCTGAACTGTCCTCATTTTAGGCGCTTTGTATTCATGAATACAACAGCGCGAATACATGTGAATACATGTGCTTAAAGCTGGGCTGCCCTAATTTTAGGCGCTTTTTGTTGTTGTATTCATGAATACATGACGCGAATACATGTGAATACATGTGTGTATAGCTAAACTACCCTGATTTTTAGCCGCTTTTTGTTATTGTATTTATGAATATAGAAGCATGAGTACAGTGAATACACAACCATAACAACTGAATAGTAGCTATAGGAAGTAATTATGTATATGGTAGCTATAGGAAGTTAATGAGCACTAAACAATAGTGGTTTCTGAAAATTCCTCATTTTTCAACTGATATATGACTCAATTGTCGTTAGTTTAAGGAAAAATAACATTGTATAGTCACATTTAAAATAATAGCCTATTTTTCACTTTTGGCTTCAAGGAATTCAAATCAAGTGAAGTTCAGGTACTATTTTTCACTTTTCGCTTCAAGGAATTCAAATCAAGTGAACTTGAGGTAACTTTTTGTCCTCATTGAAGCTTAAGCTAGCCGTTGTCATGTCACATCCATTTTCTATAAAAAAAAATACTTCAGTTCACTTTGATTAATTTCATTTGCTTTATTACTCTCCTCAAACTGGATAACACACTTTGCTTTCCATGCCGGACCAGTCCGTTTCTTGGATTCCTTGCTATGTAGTCGAAGCCAAATGATGATTGTTATGGGAATACACTCAATAATGCTTAAAAACTAATCTCATAAATGTCAAAGTTACATCATTATCTAAACTACAAATACAAGTCTTTAGTATTAAAATAAAAAAAAATTGAACTCTCAATTGAAATCATTTAGCTTAAAAACGAGCATATACAGGAAAAAAGAACACATCAAAGTTCTTTGAATCTTTGGTGGTTCCTTACTATACAATACATACTTTAACAAATAATTAACATCTAGAAATCTGCCAGAAAGTTCTAAGTGTGTATAAATACGTACTACTCCACTAAAGAATAGGTATATAATAGCTTACCTAGGACCAGATAGCTCCATGGCTTGTACAAGCAACAAAGAATCATCAGTGAGATCTGAAAATCTCTCTGATGAAGACAACTCTTTTGTTTTGTACTTGTTACTACCGTCAAATTTCTGGGATGCTTCCCACCTCTCTGCAAGTCCATCACCTTCAAGCATTCGAACGATTTCAGACATTTTTGGTCTATGGCCTGGAAGATATTGTGTGCACAGCAGAGCAACTTGAACCATTTCCTCTAGCTCTATTCGATCGTAGTTGCTTTTCAAATCTTTATCAACAAGGACATCAAGTTTCTTCTCTTGGTGAATTTTCTTAACCTGATACATTTATAACACAAGGTTATTATTGGAGGAATGACATTCTAAATAAAATGCAATGTTATAGATCAGGTTTTTGAAACATGTGAGCACTAGAAGAAGTACTCCCTCGGTTTCATTTTATATAGTCGCAGTGTTTGACCTGACAAAAAGAGTTTTGATACATACTAAAAGTATCCTTAGAACATTTTTGTGGCTATAAGAGCATGTTATTAAAAGTAAAATGAGAAGTTTAAAGTTAACTTGTTTCCAAATATAGCAAAGTGACGTTCTTTTTGGGACAGATTAAAAAGGAAATAGTGTCATATTAAATCGAATGGCGGGATAGATGCTTAATTGAGGCTAGACAAATTGACACTCACCCAGTCAAGCATTGCGCCCTTCTGGTTAGCTGCTTTTCCAAATTCTATAGCTCTCATTCCTGTGATCAGTTCAAGAAGAAGGATTCCAAATCCAAACACATCAGTTTTCTCAGATGATTGGCCTGTTGAAAGGTATTCAGGCGCTATATGCCCCACCGTTCCACGAACAGCAGTTGTGACATGCGTATCCTGATGATCCAAAAGCTTTGCCAGCCCAAAGTCACCCACAACCGCCTCACAATAGTCATCGAGCAATATATTTGCTGCCTTAACATCCCTATGAATTATCTTTGGATCACATTGTTCATGAAGATACAACAGTCCTCGAGCAGCTCCTAGAGCTATTCGCTTCCTTGTTCCCCAGTCCAACACCGGTTTTGCTATAGAGAGTAACACGGATTATTTCAGCACAAGACACATAAGAAATCTGAAATGCCACTTGCAATGAATATGTATCGTTACCTCTGAGACGAAAAGCTACACTACCATTAGACATATAGGGGTAAACCAAAAGCTTCTCGTTCGGTGTCATGCAAAATCCATAGAGCCTGAGGAGGTTACGGTGCACCGCCAAGCTTATCATTTCGACTTCTGTCTGAAATTGTTTCTCGCCACCAATCGCATTGCCATCATTTAGCCTCTTTACAGCCACAGGAGTCCCATCTGGCAGATGACCTTTATAAACTTTCCCAAAACCACCTTTTCCCAAAATGTTTTTGTTGCTGAAGTTGTTGGTTGCAATCTGGAGATCCTTGAATTGAAATCTTCTCAAATTTCCGAGGGAAACTTCTTCATGATGCCGATCTAAAATTTTTAGATAATAGAAATGATGATGAACCTATGAGCATAACTTTCATAAGGACATTCAGCTGAAGTTCTATAACAAATTGACCAACCTTTGACATCAAAAAAGGCCTGTTGATTATGTCTATGCCTTGACCATAGAAATAGTCCAATTCCAAGAACAAGCAAAGAGGTGCAACCAAGGCTTGAGCCAAACACAAGGGCAATTTTATGACTTTTTTGCTTCCCAGAAGGCAGAGCTGAATAACACGGAGCAAACGATGAGAATAAACAGAAGAATGCAAGAACTCTTGAAATTACAGGCTGAAGAAAATGGCTAGATTTGGGGGGAAAAAATGACATTCTATATAATGCGTACTTTCTGAACTGTTCAATGTCATTGACATAGGCAGCAGCTGCGTTCCGTAGCAGTCTGGCTCAGATCCTGTCGCACAGATCAATGGATTTCCAACAATGCTACAATGATGAACATAAATGATTTCAATATTCCAGCTTTTTATTAAGCAAAAATTGATAACATGTAAGTAACTGATCTCTGATAAAATGTTAATTAGCTTACTCGAATTTCTTAGAAGGAAACCTAGGCACTGGTCCGCTCAAGTTATTATAGGACAAGTCCCTGAATCCAAAAGATTGAATACCAAAATCAATCCAAATTATTGAAGCTATTTACATTACAGGGCAGCCCGATGCACCAAGCTCCCGCTATGTGCGGGGTCCGGGGAAGACCGGACCACAAGGGTCTATAGTACGCAGCCTTACCTTGCATTTCTGCAAGAGGCTATTTCCATGGCTTACATTACAATAAGAAAAACAATAAAGAGAGATAAGAAAAAGACAAGTAGTAGTAGGGATTTACACAAGAGTGAGCTGTGACATGTTAGTCAATGAGACTGGAATTTCTCCTGATAGACTGTTATTGTTGAGCCTCCTAAAGCAGTTAATAAAAGGAATCCAAGATTAAAAATTCTGGAAGATAAATGAACAACAATGCAAAGTGTCAAAGCATAAAAAAAATGAAGTTTTCTCTCTTTTCAAGACTTTAGATACTTACATATACTTGAGGCTATTTAAGTGTCCCAAAGAAGGAGGAATATCACCAGTAAAGAAATTATCTGAAAGATCAAGAGTCTGAAGCTTTAAAAGCTTTCCAACCTCTTTTGGAATTGGTCCTGTTATATTGTTATTCTGCAGCAATCTGTCAAAACATAGTTATTCATCACTTAAAAGTAACACTAAAAAAATCAAGAAAGTTTGAAATTTCTGATTTTAACACTCACATAATCTGAAGATTAGTTAAATTGCCAATGCTTGGAGAAAGACTACCAGATAGATTTTGGCTTGGAGACCCTCTGCATAAAACACCCTATTAATTTTGAATTATGGGGCATAGATATTTTCTCAACCTTTAAATTCCAAAAACAAAAAACAGAAAAAGAAAAAACAAAAAGCATTAATCTTTCACTTACAGGCCAATAACAAGACTCTCAGCAGAGCAAGTAACCATAGCCCAACTACATGGATCAACTGAGGTGCCATCCCAATTATCAAGAACTCCATGAGGATCTTTTAAAGCAGTTTTTATGGCCATTAAAGCTTGCACTGAACATAATAGAAACAACCCCATATGAAATTTTTTCATTATATCAAATTCTTAAAGCTAAGTATTATGAACAAGAATGCTAATTACCTTCAAAGTTGACACCTTTAGGAGAAAGCAATCCTGCTGCAGTGTTCAAAAGGGCCAAAAATCCCACAAACAAGAATGTAGCCTTTATTTCACTTATCCTTTCCATTAAATGTTCAATTCACAGAAAGCAAGAAAGAAACAGAAACTCAATAATCAAGACTTGATGAATTTACTGAAGCTATACAGAAAGACAAAACCCTGTATTGGATTTTCCTCTAGGGGGTAATCTAATAGTAGTCTTTAGATATTGAGAACAAAACTATAGCTTTTGTATACCAGAAAATCATTTTACTACTGTCTTGTCAGTCCTCACAAAAAAAAGCAGTCTTTGTAAAAAGGAGAACTTAGCATGCCTGTCACTGGGACAGAGCCCCCTTGTAAGGAAAAGAATATTTTAATAACCTAAACTTTAATAAAGCAGAATATTATTACCATTAGGCTAATATTTTTTAAGATTGATGCTATCTTAATCAGATACTTTGTCTGAAATATAGACAGTGAAATGACAAAGTTTTTAATGGCCTCTTCTTTTAAGCTTAAATCAAAGTCATTCTTGTAAAGACAAATAAACAAAAGTATTAGTGAAAAGGGTATGTATAATAAGACCAAATATTTCTCGTGGGTGAGTCATTCACTAGCTAACTTATGGCTTAGAAATTTGTAATTTTTGTCATTATTATGGGAGCTTTATTATGTGGGATAATATTTTTAGAAAAAATATAGGGAACAAACATTTGGTATGTGTAAGAGTGCAAGTATTGGCTTATGGGAGTTGGATTTGCAAGGGAATCCAACATTCCCTGAGTTTGGCCATACAACAAAATCCAAACCTTTATCTTATTTTATAAAACTATAGTTTTAATTAACAACCTAAGAATGTGGGAATCTCAAGAAATTTAGGCTCGAGATTGATAATAGTTTTGGTGACCAGTGGACCACGCCCATGATAAGGGGCATCTTTGTTGGCCGTGAGACCACTCTTTTTAACGGGTTATTATCACTTTTAACCCGTATTAGAAATTATGTATATTCGATAGTCGAAAACGTATATATCCTATATATTTTGTATGTAATATATATATATATATATATATATATATATA
>MDKH01023252.1:0-14800 GCA_005239495.1 Nicotiana undulata
TTTGAGCTTACATCAATTGACTTCTGATGTACTCTCACGTACGAAAACATGGGGTGTAACAACCTTCTCCCGGATTAACAGAATTCTTTACCCGGATATCGGGTTCGCAGACATTTTCTACAGAGTAAAAATTCCTCGGTTTTGGGATTTTTAATAAATAAATGGTGTCCCGGAACACCGTAAAAATCCGGTGGCGACTCTGAATAAAATAAAAATAAATTCCAAAATCGAATAATGTCACTTAAAGTGGAAAAACTCCCTTATTACCCTTACCGGGTGAAAAAGGAGGTGTGACAACAAAAGCCGATAATCCAAAGAAACCGGCAGTTACTCTCAATCCAGTCATAGTCCAAGTCCAACCGTCTAAGGATGCTGAGGTAAATATGTCCATACCTTTTGAGTTTGAAGCAGCGCCACCCGCAAAGACACCAGTACCAATTGAGGTTGAATTCGTGTCTCCGGCAAAAGCACCCGCACCATTTGAGGTTGAAGTCTTGCCACCCAAGGCACATGTTCCATTCGAAGTAAGGATAGCCGCACCGATCACAGTGGCGATGTCAACCACGCCACCTTTCTATACAAATGCTGTACCCTGGGACTATACAGCTGAGGCGAGAAGGAAAGGTAAAGTCAAGACTGAAGAAGTTGTCGCAGCACAAGGTATGACGAGAACTGGTAGAATCTACACACCTGAACATCTGGTTGAGTCAAGCAAGCATGCTTCCAATCGGCCACCCCTTATTGAGACAGGTCCGGACGACCTTTGGAGGAAAGTACAAGCCAAGGATATTCTGTCATCGACCAGTTGAACAAGACGCCAGCACAAATATCCATTCTCTCTTTGCTGTAGAATTCTGAGATGCACATGACCGCTTTATTGAAGATGTTGAACGAAGCCTATGTGCCGAATAACATAACTAGAAGGGAAAGGGCCAATATGGTAGGCCAAGTGCTGGAAAGCCATAAGATCACCTTTCATGAAGACGAGCTGCCGCCTGAAGGGCTGGGTCACAACAAAGCACTGCACATCACCGTGCAATGCGAAGATTATTTCATCACCAGAATCCTGATGGATGGGGGATCCAGTCTTAACATCTGTCCGTTAATAACACTCAAGAAATTGGGTAAAGGGCTGCATGAGATAAAGGATGGAGAAATCAATGTGAAGGCTTTTGACGGTTCTCAAAGGTCCACCATTGGCGAGATTAGTCTATGCCTGCAGATGGGACCAACCAGGTTCGAGGTCGACTTCCAAGTGATAGATGTACCATCGTCCTACAACTTGCTATTAGAACGACCATGGATCCATGCTGCTAGGGCCGTAGCATAAACACTGCATCAGGAAGTGAAGTTCGAATGGAATCACCAGGAAGTGATTATTCATGGCGACTGTAGCAACCCTATTTACAGTCGCTAGACTATTCCGGCAATCGAGGGAAGAAGGAAGCTAGGTGGAGAAACTTACCACACATTGAACGGGTCAATGCTATCGACAAGGACAAATGGTGGGATAGAAAAATCGAGATCATACTAAGCTGGAGTGGGTACGAGCCTGACAAAGGGATTGGCAAGAACCTCCAAGGAATCTCTAAACCCATAAAGCTCAAGAAACATGGTACTACCTTCGGTTTGGGATATGAATCCACCTGGGAAGAATTCAATAGCTGGTCTCCATCATGGCGCAGTCTTTAATACCCTTTGGAGCAGCCAATACCACATCTGGAGCAGACCTTTCAGCAAGCTGGCATTATTTATGGGACAGACGAAGAAGAAGCACTCACCGTATTGAGGAACTTATTCCTAGAGGATGATGACATGGACTGTTGTCTTATTATCGAGGAGGAGGGGGAGGAAGGCCCTTCCATACAGGATGTGAGTAAAGGAGCATACCTCAATAATTGGACCATCAGGACAACAAAGCCCGACGAGCCTCGGGGTAGCAAGGCTAAAATAAGCGTAATTCATTGTTTTTCTTTGATAAATGATTTTCCTTTCGCATTTTAATTCCTGCAATAAGATCTTCAATGTTCAAAACAACTGTTCAATTTATCAAAAGCATTTTAATTTTTCTTATGAATCAATATTTATTGCTATCATTGTTTCTCTCATAACTTTACCTATACAACATTACTATTACCTGTCTTGATGAACCAATGACTGTGATATGCAACGAGACAACGCAACAAACAGACATTGATTCAGAGGAAGATGACATACCTGACGAGATTATCAAGGAAGTCGAGAATTTTGAGAACAAACCTAAGTACAACCTGGACGAGACCGAAGTTGTCATCTTGGGAGACTCAGAAAACGTCAAGGAAACACGAATCAGTATTCACCTGTCACCATCAGAGAAGAAAGAATACATAGAATTTCTAAAGGAGTATGAGGACATATTCGCCTGGTCGTACGATGACATGACTGGACTGAGTACATCTATTGTGGCTCACAAACTGCCAACCAATCCAATATGTCCGCCGGTAAAGCAAAAGCTCAGAAAGTTCAAGCCTGATATGAGCTTGAAAATCAAGGAAGAAGTCACCAAGCAAATCAATGCTAAGGTTCTCAGGGTAGTGGAATACCCGACATGGTTAGCCAACATTGTGCCAGTACCGAAGAAAGATGGGAGGTCAGAGTCTGTGTCGACTACCGGGATCTCAACCGGGCCAGTCCAAAAGATGACTTCCCTTTTCCAAATATACACATCTTGATTGACAATTGCGCCAAGCATGAGCTACAGTCGTTCATGGATTGCTTCGCTAGTTACCACCAGATCTGGATGGATGAGGAAGATGCAGAGAAAATGGCTTTCATTACGCCATGGGGAGTGTACTGCTATAAGATGATGCCGTTCGGCCTGAAAAATGCTGGGGCCACTTATATGAGGTCTATGACCACTATCTTCCATGATATGATACACAAGGAGATCGAGATATGTATGGATGATGTAATTATAAAGTCCAAGAAGGCCACTAGTCACATTGAATATTTGAGGAAGTTTTTCAAAAGGTTGCGGAAATACAATCTGAAGCTAAATCTCGCAAAATGTGTATTCGGGGTTCCTATCGGTAAGTTGCTCAGGTTTATTGTGTGCCGTCGAGGAATAGACCTGGATTCATCAAAGGTCAAAGCCATTTAAGAACTACCACCTCCAAGGAACAAGAAAGAAGTGATGAGCTTCTTGGGAAGGCTTAACTACATCAGCCGATTCATAGCACAGTCTACAGTTATCTGTGAGCCGATCTTCAAGATGCTAAAGAAGAATGCCGCAACCAAGTGGACCGATGATTTCCAAAAGGCCTTCGACAGAATTAAGGAGTACTTGTCAACACCACCAGTCCTAGTACCACCTGATCCAGGTAGACCTTTGCTACTCTACCTTGCTGTATTAGATGGAGCCTTCGGCTGCGTTCTGGGGAAACACGACGAAACAAGAAGAAAGGAGCAAGCCATCTATTATCTCAGCAAGAAATTCACTCCGTACGAGGCTCGGTATTCTCTATTGTAGTGCACCTATTGTGTTTTGACTTGGGTCGCTCAGAATCTGAGGCATTACTTATGTGCTTACACAACATATCTTATATCGAGAATGGATCCCTTGAAGTACATCTTTCAGAATCCCATGCCCACTGGAAAGCTAGCCAAGTGGCAAATCCTGCTGAGTAAGTTCGACATTGTTTATGTAACTCAGAAAGCGGTCAAAGGACAAGCACTGGCGGACCACCTTGCTGAAAACCCTTTGGACGGAGAATACAAACCCATGCAGATGTATTTTTCCGATGAGGAGGTATCATTCATAGGAGAAGACATTGCAGAATCCTATGAAGGTTGGAGAATGTTCTTCGTGGAGCAGCAAACTTCAAGGGAATTGGCATTGGAGCAGTCCTAATATCAGAAACCGGTCAGCACTATCCAGTATCTTCCAGACTCAGATTCCCCTAGACCAACAATATGGCCGAATATGAAGCCTGTATCTTAGGGCTCAAAATGGCCATTAACATGAATGTTCAGGAGCTGTTAGTGATTGGTGATTCAGACCTACTGGTACACCATGTACAAGGAGAGTGGGCTACCAAGAATTCCAAGATACTACCGTATCTGCACTATGTACAGGAGTTAAGAAAGAGGTTCACAAAGATAGAGTTTCGACATGTCCCCAGAATCCAAAATGAGTTCGCTGATGCATTGGCTACTCTGTTGTCTATGATTCAACATCCAGACAAGAATTTCATTGATCCCATCCCAGTGAAAATCCATAATCAGCCAGCTTACTGTGCCCATGTCGAAGAAGAAGCATACGAAAAGCCTTGATTTCATGATATCAAAGAATATTTGGCAAAGGGAGAGTACCCAGAGCTTGAAAATCCTACTAAAAAATGCACACTTCAGAGACTGTCCAACAACGTCTTTCACAGCGGAGGAATCCTGTATAGGAGGACTCCTGATTTGGGATTATTAAGATGTGTCGATGCAAAGGAGGCCTCCAAACTACTTGAGGAGATTCATGCTGGGGCCTGCGGCCCGCATATGAATGGGTTTGTCTTAGCAAAGAAGATACTCAGGGCTGGTTACTTTTGGATAACTATGGAAATGGACTGCATCCAATATGTCCGGAAATGCCAACGTTGTCAGGTATACACAGATATGATAAAGGTGCCTCCAAACGAGCTTAATGCAACGAGCTCACCATGGTTGTTTGCCGCCTGGGGCATGGATATCATTGGACCAATCGAGCCTACCGCCTCCAACTAACACAGGTTCATCCTAGTAGCCATCGATTATTTCACCAAATAGGTTGAAGCAACATCCTACAAAGCAGTAACTAAGAAAGTCGTAGCAGACTTTGTCCGCGACCGCATTGTTTGTCGATTCAGAATTCCAGAGTCAATCATTACTGATAATGGCTCTAATCTCAACAGTAACCTGATGAAAGCTCTATGCGAAACCTTAAGAATCAAACACTAGAATTCCACAGCCTACCGACCTCAAATGAATGGAGCTGTAGAAGTCGCTAACAAAAATATCAAGAAGATATTGAGAAAGATGATAGAGAAGCACAAGCAGTGGCACAAGAAGTTAACATTTGCTTTACTGGGATATCGCACCACTGTCCGCACATCGACCGGGGCAACCCCTTATATGCTGGTTTATGGTACAAAGGTTGTTATTCCCGCTGAGGTAGAGTGGGTAAAGAGCCATTATGAGCAACTAGCCCTCATATACGGAAAGAGAATGAATGTGGTATGTCACAGTCAACTACACCAAAATAGAATGACTAGAGCCTTCAACAAAAGAGTCAAGCCGAGATCGTTCGCACCAGGGCAACTGGTGTTAAAGAATATTTTTCCACATCAGGATGAAGCCAAAGTGGGAGTTCTATCCCAACTGGCAAGGCCCATACATGGTTCACCGAGTGCTGACAGGAGGAGCTCTCATACTTGCAGAGATGGACGAAGAAGTCTGGCCAAAGCCAATCAATTCAGATGTAATCAAGCGCTATTATGTGTAATCATTATGCTTGATGTAAATTGAACTACGCCTGACCTGATTCCCATTTAAGAGGGGATACGTAGGCAGCCCTATGGGTTCGGTCACAATTCAATAAAATTTTCATTTTCCCCCGCAATTGGAAACTAGGGAAGAATTTTGAGGAGGACCCTCAAAATTCCAAAGTAAGTTCAGCCGATCGCCGCATGAGCAGCAGTCAGAAATATCAATCCATCAAACTGGGGCAGAATTTTGAGGAGGACCCTAAAAATTCCGTAGACAGAGAGGTTGCAATGTATTGAGCCGCGTCACGGTCGTCGGTTCATCTAAAAGATATTTTAAATTATATATTTATACTGTATTTTTACAAAATCATGCATATTTGTTCTTGGAAACAGCTTTGTTTAGCAATGCTACCACTAATGATACAGACAATATCATCAGATCAAGTCGAACAAGTCAAGCAAAATCAGCGGAGATACACGCTAACCTTCCCCTTACAGAACTCACGATTTTTCTTTGGATGCATGCACTAAGATCGCAAAATCTCGAACATACTATCCACCCGAAGGGCATATATTGTTCAAAGACACGATTCTCCAAACCCGTCTCACATACCGACATCCATTATCAACACAAATGATGCTTCATAATCACGATGCTCCCAATGATCACCACATTGTAATCTGTTATCAGCTAAGAAATTTCATTGTCATTTATTCCATCTTGCATAAGGCTACCTTTCTGCCTTCCGAGACTAAGCACTGTCTCCATCTGCATTTCATAAGGCTACCATTCTGCCTTCCACTTGCATAAGGCTACCGTTCTGCCTTCCGAGGTTAAGCTCTACCTCTATCCACATTTTTGCATAAGGCTACTATTCTGCCTTCCATTTGCATAAGGCTACCTTTCTGCCTTCTGAGACTAAGCACTGTCTCCGTCTGCATTGCATAAGGCTACCATTCTGCCTTCCACTTGCATAAGGCTACCATTATGCCTTCCGAGGTTAAGCTCTACCCCCATCTGCATTTTTTGCATAAGGCTACTATTTTTCCTTCCACTTGCATAAGGCTACTATCCTGCCTTTCGAGGTTAAGCTCTACCTCCATCTGCATTTTGCATAAGGCTACCTTTCTGCCTTCCGAGACTAAGCATTGTCTCCATATGCATTGCATAAGGCTACTATTCTGCCTTCCCTTGCATAAGGCTACTATTCTTCCTTCCGAGGTTAAGCTCTACCATCATCCGCATTTTTTACATAAGGCTACTATTCCGCCCTCCACCTGCATAAGGCTACCATTCTGCCTTTTGAGGCTAGGCTCTGCCTCCAATTTACTTTTCGTCGAAACTAAATGCTATCTCACACACTATTTATTTCACTTTTTCTACGGGCTAAGCTCTTCCCTTCAATACGCAAGACTAAGCACTGTCTTGTCAGCATCATACTATTGCATCTTCATGGGCTGAAATATCGCCAACTTATCCAAAAGCGTCATCGTTTGGAGGCACCATATTCATGGCCCGAGAACACCATGCCATGGCCTGATGACCTCTTTCAATCTTTTGCATATCATTATTTAAAGGCGTCATGGTTCGGAGGCACCATCCTCATGGCCCGAGAACACCATGCCATGGCCTGATGACCTCTTTCAATCTTTTGCATATCATTATTTAAAGGCGTCATGGTTCGGAGGCACCATCCTCATGGCCCGAGAACATCATTCCATGGCCTGCGAATCCTGCATCAAGAAATCCATGGCCCAGGATATCATGGTTTGAGGACGTCATCCTTAAATGTCCAAACACAACATTCATGGTCCGACGTGAATCTGCATCATGTTCAAATTACGCAATATATGCTTGCATTGTTTATTCGCAGGTGATTCGGCGAGCAACAGTCATCCTGGCAGGAGCGGTCCCGCTCCAGTTCTCCTAACTACCCCGTAAGCCGTTTGTGCACCCAACCCCATACGTTGCGTCCGTTTTTTGTGAAAATTCATCGGTATACTTCGCCGATGACTCCTGAACTACATACGACCCGATTCCTGTAAAACCAGGGATATGTAGGCAACTCAGAAACCATGGTGCGGCCTAAACCTCTTCAAACCATTTGGCTCGGTCAAAATTGGCCATCATATCTTTACCCGACAACTCTTTCATTCTTCTCGGGTAAAGAGGGGCAACTGTTGATACCTAATTTTTCCATTATTTTAAAATTTGCATATATACCTTCAAAATCACTTTTTATGATAATTGGTATTTTCCCATAATTTTCCATATTTTTATCAATTTATTTTTCTAATTTATTTTGTACTTTACATCCAATAATTATTCATAAATTGCATTACAAATAATTTCAAAATATTTCTTTGCTTTATATATCATTCTTAATCCTATTAGGATTTAGTTATTTTACAAATTAGCCAATTTGGCATTATTTGGCTATAATTATAATAATTTCGCAATTTATAGCCTAATTGTACATTTTATGCTATTTTTATTCAATAATCAGTCATTTATATTTTAAAAA
This sequence comes from Nicotiana undulata, assembly GCA_005239495.1. Lineage (NCBI taxonomy): Eukaryota > Viridiplantae > Streptophyta > Magnoliopsida > Solanales > Solanaceae > Nicotiana > Nicotiana undulata. Next base: position 8,018 of record MDKH01023252.1, read on the forward strand.
CTAGTTAATTACCTTAATTTAGCCTGTTTAGCCTTAATTTTGTTTTATCTAATTATTAGCTATTTTTATTAATTATTTATCTATTTTATGGGTATTTAACAAATAGCCAGTTTTTATTTAAAATCTAGCCTAAATCAAATCTGGTCAAAATCCATTTAATTGGCCCAAGATGACCCAAGCCCAATCTTTAAGCCTACCCGACCCAATCCTGTGTGTAATCTGGACCGTTGATCAAATTAGATCAACGGTCCATATTCAGTCTTACCAAATCAAGACCTAACGACTACCCCTCTTCCCCTCATTCACTCCCCGTTCAATCATCTCTCTACCTCCCTCTCCCTCTCTCTCTGGTTCTCTCTAGAACCTTCTCGTCTCCCTCCTCTCCGATGGACTCTGTCCTCCTTCTCTGGCCACCTCCCTCGCCGGAAGCTATGTCCTCTCACTATCCGCTAGCCTCCGTTTCACCCCACGCCAGTTTGATACTACCCTGAGGTCCTCAGGTGAACCTGGAGCGGTTCAACTCCTACCATGGTCCTTCATGCAATTTTCCGGCTACCTCCGGCCGTTCGAGTAATATCTATGACTTTTCCGGCTAAAACCGGTAACATTTTAAGGTTTTCTTATCTTCTCTGTGTTCTCTGAAATCCTAACTCTCAAGATTTTCTGATTTTCTTTTAGATCTGTCTTAGATCTATGTATATTATGAAACTTTTACATGTTTCCTTCAAAAACCTTCCTATCTGTAAACGTTTCTTCGTCTCAAAATTAGGGTTTCATAACCCCTCTTTCAAAATGATTTTTTTCTTCCGCTTTTAGTATCATTCTGTGATTCTTTCTATGTTTCAATGATTTATTCAAAGTTTTCTTTTCATTTGACTTATTATGTTGAAAACTCTATGTTTCTGAGTCTCTCTTTGACTGATGTGTTCGTTTAATTGTATGAACTCTTAATTCCCATAAGCGTTTTAAGATTTTTTTGATCTTACCCTATATTTGCTCATTAGGGTTCCTGATTTTGTTTTCTTCTGCTTATATTGTGTTCATTCCGTTTAATCCCTTTGGTGTTACTGCTTTGTCTCTAAACCTATGTGATTTTGCTACTATAGTCATTAAGGTTTTTTGACTCTTTAATTCTCCCTGTTCGTTTAATGTGTGCTAGCATCGAATCCCTGATTCTATGTGGTTCTTTACCTTGCTATGCTTTTGCTTGCCTATTATTTGCCTAATTGATGTTATTCCTGTTCGAATCCCTGATTCTCTATAATTTTACTTCGTTAGGGTTCCTGATTTATTATTTGAATCCCAGATTCCTTTAGATTTGAAAAACCTTACTGATTTCTTATGGACTATTCTTACTAACTTCAGACTTTTAACTTATTTCTTACCTTGTTACATGGTTGATTTATCGTTAATTGATCCCTATTTCCTTAATTAAAATTTGATGAACCTAGTCTCAATTGCATACTTGTATTGGGTTGAAATTGTTTCCTTATATGGTATATGCATGGGACCTTTCCATATTTGTTATTTTCCTATTAGCCGTTTGAATTTAACCCCTTCAATCAAGGGATACTCATGCTGATTTCACACTGTTTGAATGTTCCCTTTAGTCTATATATGGTCCCTTTCCTTATTTGTACTCACCGTTTGAATAACTCCCTTAATTATGGGAGTACTTGGGCTGATCTCACTCGAATTGATACTAAGATCCATAATTGTTAATTGATTCTGATTTTTACCTTATTTCAACCAGCTTTCAAAAACTATATATATGTATGCTCTTCTCTCATTTTAGACACGAAATGTTCAACTCTCTCTCTCACAACTAAAACTTGCTACTCTCTCTATTCTCTCTTTTGTGCTACTTGCTACTACTCTAAGTTAGCCGGCTGCAAGCCAAGGCTAACTAGTGTGCATCTCCTATCTTTTGCTTTGTGTTACTGCTTTCTTCACCTCGCTTGTATGTTCTAATTCAAATTTCAGTTCTCCAACCAATATGTTTCTACTACTGTTGCAATTTATTGTGTTTCTAATTTTCTTTCATTTATTACTTTGCTGTTCGACATGTAATTAAGATCTTGAAGCCCATATACATGTTAAGTTATGCTTTGCTTGTCAAGACCAATATGTCTCTGTATACTTAATACATGTTTCTTATATGAATCCCCCATGCCTTTGTTTGGTACATTATTCTGGTTAGAGTCTTAACTGTTTGGTACTGTTATGATGGTCTAATCCTATACCCCATTGTATTCCCCAATTCCTAAACCCCTTAGGATCTTTGATTGTATATGCATACTCCTACATGTTACATGTTTAGTACTCTGTACCTATGTGTCCCTCAAATCCCCTTACCCCTGTTTGTGGTTGTTGGACCATTCTAGGTCCTTTGTGTGATGTTGACTTTTCCTTGGTTATGAGATTGGTGTTCATGATCTTTCAAATGGTTTTCATCAGTTAAACTTTTGTTATGAAAAGCTATTTCCATTAAGTCTCTTTTCCAAAATTGTTTTCTTACCCAAAGTTTTCAAACTATATCAAGCACTCTCATTCTACTCTTAGACCAATAAGTTCTGCCCCTTTGTGTAAGCATTGCCTTGGGACCCTTGAGCTCCCTCTGAACTTTGACACACAAAAGCTGGCCTTTCCACACTGCACTTACACTATCTTGGCTATGAAATATGGGTGTGAGCACTGCCCGGGATCCCTTGAGGTCCTTAGGGAACTCTGACACACCCAGATTGTGAAAAGGCTGTGAAACGTTACCTGACATTGAGGACATGAAGATCTGGGCCTATACTGTAGGCTCCCTATAGTTAACTTCTTATTTTCTTTATTTTCAGTTATGTAATTCCTATTCAATGGTCTGTAATAATTAATTGTAAACAACTCTAGGGTCGGATAGTGAAAATGGGTGGGTGATATGCATGCTGTAGTATAATCAAGGGTAGAGACCATGTTTATAGGTTTGCTTTCTCTATGCGCAGTAGCAGCCATGTTTAGGTACAACATATGCCAAGCATGCCATGCGTTAGATATCATGCTACTTAGGCTCACATACACTGTTTTCTTTCAGCATGTCATCATTTATTACCCTCACTTAGAAATCCTGTCTATAGGGCAAATAATACCAACAAAAATAAAATCGCTATTATGTGATTCTGCCTTGTAAACATGTTCTGAAACATCATTTAGAGATACTGTCTTAGGATAAATGTATTAATATCAGTTGTTATTCACAGTGCAACCATGCTCTACACTTAGCAAATATGTGTTAAGATAAACAATCATTAAAAACTGTCACCTATGCTATTCCTGAAACTGTGCATAATGCTGTGATTCTATGTGCATTTAGAGGTCCTGTTTTAGCTACTGCAAGTGCACCATTCTGAATTAGACATCATGTTATAGGATCGTACTCATTTAATTACACTTAGTTTAAATACAGATGTATAAAACAGTCTTCCCGTTCTAACAAACTGGTAACTAGTCTCTGAACATTTGCAACACTTAGAACAACATGTTATTAAGTGTAACGAACTAAAGCTGTTATCAACTCTGAATAACTGTTGCACGCCTAGGCAAGCCTTAGGTAATCAACCACAAGGAAATAAAACAAGAACTGTCTTTTCGTGATTGGTGCTTGACTTACATGTTTAAAACCCGTAGGCAAGCCTGATTAGGACTTCCTCTCTGAGTTATGCAATAAATCTGTCTTTGTGTTATCACTTAGATACCATGCTTAGGATCAGAATCTGAATCTGGACCTTAATTGTGTATGAGTCATGCTGTCTACGTGTACTGTGTGTGGAGGTATATCTGAGCCTTTTATTTGTCTTCCATGCTCCTCTTAATTGAAGTCCTATCTGTTTTTCTTATATGTCGCCTTAGTATTTTCACCTTTAAAACTTGAGGGTCTGCTTAACACCTCCTTCATAGGATAAAAGTTCTAAATTCCTCCGGGATTGATAGGAAGGGACGGGTTACAACATGCAATAGAGGTCGAGACCAACACTCGCTTTAGTTAATTTCACGGGGTGGGAAAGGGTAGATATGGATATGATGACCGGTGCGTTAATACCACATGTAGCCCCTCTTCGAGGAATGTCATACCGGGTATTGCATTGATGTGATCCATATTATAAGCGAACCTAGGATACTCCTTCACTTTCACAAACATGCTTAGATTGTAATTCCTTTCAAAATCTAGCTTTCCATTAACTGTTTTCAAATATTTTTGTACTTAGACTTAAATCCCTTATTATTTGAGCCATACTTGTTTATCTGCTCAATTGTACAAATTCACCAAAAACTTTTTGGCCGGGAACCACACTTGTGGATCCTGAGGGGTGCCTAACACCTTCCCCTTAGGATAATTTCAAGCCCTTACCCTAAATGAACCCACTAGGTGCCCTAACGCACCTTAAAATTGTTAGGTGGCGACTCTTCAAAATGCAAACCCCCTTTCCCAAAAGGAACGAGTTGTCTCAACCTATGTCTTAAACCCCTTTTCAACCGGGCCCCGAAAGGAGTGCCTTGGGGGAGAAAAGGGGGCATGACATCAACCAAGTCTGAATTATGCCAGCATCTCATAGTACACCAAATGGTATCCTGGTGCGTCAAAGTTCCCAAGGGCCTCAGGGACCCCGGGCAATGCTCACACCAGGAACCTTTTAAAGAAGAGTTTTGTGCATAAGTGTGGAAAAGCCATCCCCAATGTGTCAGAGTTCGGAGGAGTCTCATGGACTCCTATGCAGTGCTTACACTAGAGGGGCAGGACCCTAGATATTCTAAGAGTAGGAGTTGAAAATAGTGCTTAAAAAATAGAAATAGTTTTAGGAAAACATTTTAGAAGTAAAACAGGAGTAAACAAAATCATTGCAACACTCTGAAAACAAAGGCTTCAGCAAACAACAACAAACAGAAACATGGTCACAAACTTTCAAAGCAAAGTTTCACATTGCCCAGACTTAACTTAGTTCATTAATCAACACTAGGTGGGAATATAACATGCTATAGACAAACAACTACACAGAGAAGGGTAGCAAGGGTTGGGAACATAGAAATCCTGAATCAGGAACACATAAAGCTGGTCAGGAAGGAAAGCATGCTAATTAACACAAAGCAGGTTGACAACCAGATTCCATAATACTTAACAGGGATAAACATGCTGATCAGAAGCCAAAAACAGGAAACACACGAACTTAATAACCAGATTACCGATACTGGATAACAACAGAAGTAATCATGCTGATTTAAAGTAATAGACATGAAAGACACAGAACTAAATACAGAAGTAGTCATGCTGATTAAAAGCAGTAAGACATAGACCTAAAATACAGAAGTAGTCATGTTGATTAAAAGTAGTAAGACATAGACCTAAAATATAGAAGTAGTCATGTTGACTGGGATCAAGGAAGATATATGTTCAATTACACAGAAGTAGCCATACTAATTGAAGTCAATAAACAGGAAAGGCAGAAACAGTCATGCTAATTGAAATACAGAAAATAGATGGATAAGGCATAAGTAAAGAAACAGACAAGAAATCACATAGGTTTAAGATTCATGACATAATGAATGACATTAGGAATGGAAACATACTAGTTGAAGATAGAAAACAGAAGGTGAAAATATGCAGAACTCAGTGGTCTAGCCTTGGCTTTGAGCCGGCTAGACAATGTAGTAAACACAAGTAGCGTCGCGCACCCCTTTTCAAATCCTCCTTTCAGATTAGTCGGGGTCTTGACATTATTGGGACAACTCGTTTCCTTTTGGGAAAGGGGTATGCAAGGATTCGAAGAGTCACCACCTAACGAATTAAGGTGCGTTAGGGCACCTACTAAGGGTCATTTACAGACATTGATTTGGATAACCATAGACAGGGTAAGGGCTTGAAATTACCCCAAGAGGAAGGTTTTAGACACCCCTTAGAGTCCACAAATGTGGTTCCCGGCCAAACAACTTTGTGAATTTTAAGCAAGTAGCAGATAGGCAATTAAACTTTAAACAAGTAAAGAGTTTTGAAAGATTCACAGTCTAAGAACACATGCGTTACAAAAGTTTTGATGTCTAAGTAAGGTTTTTGAAAGAGTTATAATTTAAACATGCATATAAAGGATATGGGAGGTCCTAGGTTATTTACCCTATAGGATCACATCAGTACAATACCCGGTAATCACTCCTCAAAGAGGGGCTACACGTGGTATTAGCGCACCGGTCATCATATCCATATCTACCCTTCCCACCCTTTAGCGGTTATTAAAGCGAGTGTTGGTTAGCGATCTCTATTGCTTGCTGTTACCCGTCCCTTTCTAATGGCCCTGGGAAGTTTAGGACCTCTACCTATAAGGCAGTTCTAGACAGACCCTCAGGTTTAAAGGAAAAATACTAAGGCGACAAGTAAGAAACATATAGGACTTCAGTAAATGAGGAACAAGAAAGGACAAATAAAGGCTCGGTTTTACCCCCACAAGTAATGCATGTAAACAACACGACTCAAACACAAATAAGGGCAGTATTTGAAATAAGGTTCTAAGACATGGTGTCTAGGTAAGAATCAGAATACAAGAGATATGCGAATTTGTTTTTATAACTAAGAAATGGGCCCTACTGATTTTAAGACTTGTTAAGCATTAGGCAGTATGCATAAGGGACAAATTCCCAATTTTAACAATTTAATCACCTAAGGCTGTCACGATCCCAAATCCTAACAGGCCATGATGGCGCCTATCGTGGAACTAGGATAGCCAACCATCACCTTACTGCGCTTTTGTTCAATTA
>ML269167.1:0-19144 GCA_005239495.1 Nicotiana undulata
GGTTACTATATTTGACAACGATCGCTTACATTCTTTTAAGGTGTAAATTGAGCGTATCAATTACCGGTATGTCCTAATTAATCTTCAAGCCTCCAATCAATGTGTTTATTATTATTGTTTCAGTTCATTATCTTCCTGATTTGACCCCAAATCAATATAAAGCACTTCCTCAACCATGTTAAACCATTTTCTGAATTTGTAAAGTGAGGGAGAGAGGTCTTAGTGTGAGAAGAGCTTCCCTTATTATCAATATTGATCCACAATCCCTACCAAGGGCTTGGGAATGATTAAATAGGGTTCAATTTTCATCACTCAAAGAGGTAAGTTTCTATTGCACCAACTTTAAATTCCATTGTTATAGCTAATATGGACCCTAGGTTGGATGGTTCATGGGGATAAGGACATGGACCTTGCATGCATGGAGTTCTAAACTATAGTACTTTACCATGTCTTGTCTCTTCCTACTTACATGCTAAATCAGTAATATGACTGTTTCCTATTCCTAACTTTTATGCATGTATCCTATTGTTGTATATTGTCATGTCTATACTTTACCACTCCCTCATTCCCCTGATCCCTTGCACTTTGTATGCTCTTCTTGATCTACATGCCTCTAACTGTTGTTTATCTTACCTGTTATAATGGTCTTTGTTACTTTCTGGTATTATGTCTAAGCTTGACCATTGTTTAATCCCCTGAATCTTCTGATTTTGGGTAGTCAGGCTTCAATGAGCTTTCATAAGTCTTTGTATCTCCTTTAGCATTATGTGATATACTTGTTCCCTTTCCCCATGGCCCTTGCATGCAATCCTATACTGTAACTAGTGTTTCTGATGTCTTACAACAAATTCCCTGTTTTGGAAACTCTTTTAAAACTAATCGTTCCTGCACTTCACACTACTCTTAGACCTTTAGGTTCCACCCCCTGAGTGTGAGCATTGCCTAGGGACCTTGAGTTCCCTCTGAACTTTGACACACTGAGGCAGGTAATTCTACACTGCACCTATCTCAACTTTGGTAATTGTTGGGTGCTGGTATTGGCCAGGGCCCTCACAAGAACCTTTGGGAGCTTTGCCGCACCCAGGCTATGTAAGGCTATGAGGCTCAAAAGGGGTGAGGCTGGAAGGTTGGGCCTGTTTGAAGGCTCTCTATAGAATAACTTCTTATTTTTCTCTTTGCAATTACAGTAATTCATTTGCTATGGTCTGTAATAATTTGTAAATAAACTATTGGGGCTAAATAGCGAATATGGGCGGGAATTATGCATGTTTAGTGTAGTATGGGTAGAAATCATGACTTAGGCTTTATTTCCCTACGTGCGCAATATTATCATGCTTAGGACATGCATACCATACATTAAAATCATGTTTAGGTTCTCATTTTAACATGCCTATTATATCCACGCCTAGTATAACCTAATGAGTAACAAAGACTGCCATAATGTATGGCTCACACGTTTTATAAACATGACATATAGAAACCATGTCTTAAGGTGATACTTTGTGCATTAATATCCTGCCCTTAGGAGTTTTTATTTTTCATAATCCGAACGCCTAGTTAACATGATTTAATACTCCCATAAAATTGGTTAACCTATTTAAAACAATTTCCTGCAGACATGTATTTATTAAGATCAGAATCCAAATGTGCATGTTCACTCTTTTAAAATAGGTAGGCAATGTATACAACGCCTAGGCAAACCTTAGGCCTCATACGTATAAAAATCAAATCAATTGTGTTCTTCTAGTTTAATAACTTCCTTTAAACATTCTGAACCCTGTTGTTCCCACTCCTGTTTTATTTCACTGAAGCTCATTTACTTTTATTAAAAAATCATGCTCTATCTTAAACAGTCTCGAAGTTGTGCATCTATTTCCTTTATTGAGTTTACTGACTCCTGCTCTATTATGCCTTCAAACTACTAGGTTTTCAAAATGCCTCATTCTGCTCAAAATCATGCCATTTCGAATCCTTGTTTTGTATGTCTTTCAAGTCACTATATTTGAATACTATTTTACTACTTCCTCTGCTACAGTTCTTTGAAAACTAATAGCTATTACTCTATGTTGAGCCATTGTATTGTATTCACTTATCCTTTAAAATAATTTCAAACCCATGCTTTAATAACTTTCATCTATGTTTACTGAAAGCTTTTAATCACTGCATGTTTTCAAGTTTTACCGCTGCTTAACTACTGTATATTTTGCAATCAACTATCAGTTTTAAGTAAAGTTTCTGTCTTCATTAAGTTTTCTAACCCAAACTCCTACTATTTTACTAAACTTCCTATTTTCAAACTCCTGTCCTGAGACTTTAATTGTGTTTTAGACGTGCTACTTACATATCTATGTGTGGAAGGATCTGTGGGCCTTCTTTGTCTTTATATGTTCCCTCATATGTGTAGTCCTATATATTTTGTATGTCGCTTAATATTTTGTCCTTTAAACCTAAGGGTTCAGCCTAGTTCATGCCTTGTAGGATTAGTAGTCCTAAAACCCCTCCAGAACTTATAGGATGGGACGGGTAATGGCACGCAATAAGCATTCGTGACCAACACACGCATTTTTAACAACCTTTACGGGGTGGGAAGGGTAGAATGCAGATATGATGACCGGTGCGCTAATACCACGTGTAGCCGCCTCTTCGAGGTGTGACATACCGGGTATTGCATTGAAGTGATCCGTATTACTTTAAACCTAGGACAATTCTTTTCAAATGTTCATTCTAATGTTATTTCAAAACCTTCAAAGATTCTCATACTTGTTTTAAATCCCCTCTTATATGAACCTTACTTGTTATTTGCTCACCGTCCAAATTCACAAACTTATTGGTTGGGACCCACAGTTTTGGATCCTGAGGGGTGCCTAACACCTTCCCCTTGGGATAATTTCAAGCCCTTACCCAATCTCTGGTAACGCAAACTAGTTCATGAGTTATCAACTCTAGGTGCCCTAACGCACCATAAAAATCGTTAGGTGGCGACTCTTCCTTAAACCTCTTCCTTTAAGGAGTTGTCCAAAATGGCATAAACCCGATCTCCCCGTACCTAACCCGTGCGATAGAAAAAGGGGGTGCGACACTTGTGTGGTTGCCTTGACTGTTTTTCAATTGTGTACTATTTGATTTTACTTAGAGTAAACTTTGTTCATACATACTAGTACTATTCAACAGTACTAACATCCCTTTTGTCGGGGGCGCTACATCTTTTATATGGATGTAGGTGGTTCCATAGCCGGTAGCTCAGCCGCCGTGAGTTGTGCCTTCTCTTCATCTTTTCAGCAGTTCTAGTGAGCCCCATTTCCTCTCCGGGCTGTGTGTGGACTATATCATTCTCTTGTGCTTATGTTGTAAAAGGTATAGCCGGGGCCTTGTTACCGGCAAGTTTATGTAAAAACTCCTAGTACTCTTAGAGGCTCCGTAGACACTGTATGGGTTGTATATATGTATATTTTGGGTGGTAGTTGTACTCACTCGTAGTTGTGGATCCCATCGGAAAAGTTGTATGTATTATATATGTTTTTGGATTATCTAATGTTGAAAGTTAAAAGAGAAAAATGAACTTATGTCGTAAATCGTACTTTGTATCTAAATAGGCTAATTCTTATGTTGTAAGAGAGACGTGGGAGCTGTGATGGTTGCACAGAGAACCAAATCTCCACTCAAATACCAAACTTACCCAACACCTCCACTCACATATCAGCCAACCCCAAATTACCAAGCACCCTCACCCTCATACCAAGCTCCACCACCAACTTATCAATCACCTCCACCACCTACATATCAACCTACTTCACCCAGATATACCTAACCCGCTCCTGTTTACCATACTAATAATTCTCAACCATCCCATTATCAATCACCCCCTGCACGCCAAAACTTCCCTAGACCTCGACCTAATTTTGATTTTAGACCTTCAAAATAGTATACCGCCATTGCTGAACCTATCGACTAGCTGTATGAGAAGCTCAAGGATGCTAGTTACGTCACACCCATCCGTGTTGCAACCCCTGAAAATCCTTCTCAGTGGGTTAACCCAAACAAGTCATGTGCATACCACTCCGGCATGAAAGGGCACACCATCGATGAATGTCGCTCTTTGAAAGACAAGATACAGTCCTTGATTGATAACAAGATCATTGTGGCAAAGGAACCCACTCCAAACGTCCGCAACAATCCTCTTCCAGACCATAAGGGTGGAGGCATCCACATGATTGAGATAGAAGATGACTGGGATCCCGAGGGATCGATCGGGTTGATCGTAGAAGGCGATGACCCAAAGAAACCGGCGATTACTCTTAATCCAATCATAGTCCAGATTCAACCGTCTGAGGATGATGAGGTAAATATGTCTATACCTCTTGAGTTTGAAGCAGTGCCACTCGCAAAGGCGTCGGCACAAATTGAGGTCGAATTTATGTCTCCGGCAAATGCACCCGCCCTATTTGAGGTTGCAGTCCTGCCAACTAAGGCGCATGTTACGTTTGAAGTAAGGGTAGCCGCACCGATCACAGTGGCAATGTCAACCCCGCCACCCTTCTATACAAATGTTGTACCTTGGGACTATACAGCCGAGGCAAGAAGGAAAGGCAAAGTCAATACTGAAGAGGCTACTGCGGCACAGGGTATGACAAGAACTGGTAGAGTCTATACCCCTGAACATCTGGCAGAATCAAGCAAGCAGGCTTCTAATCGGCCACCCATTATCGAGACAGGTCCGGACGACCTTTGGAGGAAAGTACAGGCTAAGGAGTATTCGGTCATCGACCAGTTGAACAAGACGCCAACACAGATATCCATTCTCTCTTTGCTGCAGAACTCTGAGATGCACAGGAGTGCTTTGTTCAAAGTGTTGAATGAAGCATATGTGCCGAATAATATCACTAGCGGGGAAATGGAAAAATATGGTAGGCCAAGTGTTGGAAAGCCATCAGATCACCTTTCATGAGGACGAGCTACCACATGAAGGGCTGGGGCATAACAAAGCGTTGCACATCAATGAGCAATGCGAAGACTATTTCATCACTAGAATTTTGTCGACGGAGGATCCAGTCTTAATATATGTCTGCTGATAACACTCAAGAAATTGGGTAAAGGGATGCATGAGATAAAGGATGGAGCAACCAATGTAAAGGCTTTCGATGGTTCTCAAAGGTCCACCATTGGTCATATTAGTTTGTGCTTGCAAATGGGACCAACTTGGTTCGAGGTCGACTTCCAAGTAATAGATGTACCAGCGTCCTACAACTTGCTATTAGGACGACAATGGATACATGCTGCTGGGGCCGTAGAATCAACGCTCCACCAGGAAGTGAAGTTCGAATGGAATCACCAGGAAGTGATCATTTATGGCGACCGTAACAACCCTATTTACAGTCGCCAAACTATTCTGGCGATCGAGGGAAAAAGGAAGTTAGGTGGAGAAACTTACCAACACATTGAACGGTTCAATGCCATTGATAAAGACAAATGGTGGGATAGCAAGATCGCAAGCATGATGAATTGGCGAGGGTATGAGCCAGGTAAAGGGCTCGGTAAGAACCTCCAAGGGATCTCCAAACCCATCAAGCTCAAGAAACATGGCACCACTTTCGGCTTGGGATACGAGTACACCTGGAAAGAATTCAGGAGCTGGTCGCCGCCCTGGCATGGTCCTTACTACCCATTGAAGCATCTGATACCGCGCCTGGAGCAGACTTTTCACCAGGCTAGCTTTATTTATGGGACAGATGCAGAAGAAGAAGAACTTGTAGCATTGAGGAACTTATTCCTAGAGGACAATGACATGGATTGTTGTGTTATTCTCGAGGAGGAGGGGGAGGAAAGCCCTTCCATTCAGGACGTGCAGAGGGGTATATCTCAAGAATTGGACCATCAGGACAACCAAAGCCCGACGAGCCTCGTGGTAGCAAGGCTAAAACAAGCATTACTCATTGTTTTCTTTAGCAAATGATTCTCTTTTCACATTTTTCAATTCATGCAATAAGATCTTCAATGTTCAAAACATTTATTTAATTTATCAAAGGCATTTTTAAAGTCTTATGAATCAATATTTATTACTGTTGTTTTCTGTCACTACTTTATCTATACAACATTACTTATTACTTGTCTTGATTAACCAATGAATGTGACATGCAACGAGACAACGCAACAAACGGACATTGACTAAGAAGAAGATGATATACCTGACGAGATTGTCAAAGAAGTCGAGAATTTTGAGAACAGACCTAAGCCAACCTGGACGAGACCGAAACTGTCAACATGGGAGATTCAGAAAATGTGAAAGAGACTCGAATCAGCATTCACTTGTCATCGTCAAAGAAGAATGAATACATGGAATTCTTGAAAGAATATGAGGATATATTTGCGTGGTCATACGATGACATGACTGGTCTGAGTACATCAATTGTTGCTCACAAATTACCAACTAATTCAATGTGCCCACCAGTGAAACAAAAGCTCAGAAAGTTCAAGTCTGATATGAGTTTGAAAATCAAGGAATAAGTCACCAAGCAGATCAATGCCAAGGTTCTCAAGGTAGTCGAGTATCATGCGTGGTTAGCTAACATCGTGCCAGTGCCAAAGAAAGATGGGAAGGTTAGAGTCTGTGTCGACTACCGGGATCTCAACCGGGCCAGTCCAAAAGATGACTTCCCCTTGCCTAACATACACATCCTAATTGACAATTGCGCCAAGCATGAACTATAGTCATTCATAGATTGCTTCGCGGGTTACCATCAAATCTGGATGGACGAGGAAGACTCTGAGAAAAAGGCTTTCATTTCGTCGTGGGGAGTATATTGTTATAAGATGATGTCATTTGGCCTGAAGAACGTTGGAGCCACCTATATGAGAGTTATGTCCACTATCTTCCATGATATACTACACAAAGAGATCGAGGTATATGTGGATGATGTTATTATCAAATCCAAGAAGGCCACTGATCACATAGAAGATCTGAGGAAGTTCTTCCATAGGTTGTGGAAATACAATCTGAAGATGAATCCCGCAAAATGTGCATTCGGGGTTCCCGCTGGTAAGCTGTTCGGGTTCATTTTCAGCCGCCGAGGGATAGAACTGGATCCGTCAAAGGTCAAATCCATCCAGGAATTTCCACCACCAGGGAACAATAAAGATGTGATGAGTTTCTAGGGACGGCTTAACTACATCAGCCGGTTCATAGCAGAGTCTACAGTTATATGTGAGCCTATCTTCAAGATGTTGAATAAATACGTCGCGACCAAATGCACTGATGATTTCCAAAAAGCCTTCGACAGAATTAAGGAGTACTTGTCAACACTACCAGACTGTCCAACAACGTCTTTCAAAACGGAGGAATCTTGTACAGGAGGACTCCCGATTTGGGACTATTAAGATGTGGACGCAAGGGAAGCATCCAAGTTACTAGAGGAAATTCGTGTTGGGACCTGCGGCCCATATATAAATTGTTTTGTTTTAGCAAAGAAGATACTCTGGGCTGGTTACTTTTGGATGACTATGAAAACGGACTGCATCCAGTATGTCCGAAAATGTCATCGTTGTCAGATACATGCAGACATGATAAAGGTACCTCAAAACGAGCTTAATTCCACAAGCTCACCATGGTCGTTCGCCGCTTTGGGAATGGACAATATTGGACCAATCGAGCCTGCCGCCTCCAACGGACACAGGTTAATCATTGTGGCAATCGATTATTTCACCAAATGGGTCGAAGCAGTATCCTACAAAGAAATGACTAAGAAAGTCGTGGCCAGCTTTGTCCTCGGCCGTGTTGTTTGCCAGTTCGGAGTTCCAGAATCAATCATTACCGACAACGGTTCCAATCTTAACAGTAACTTGATGAAAGCTATGTGCGAGACCTTCAAAATCAAACACAAGAATTCCACAGCTTACATATCTTAGATGAATGGAGTTGTAGAAGCCGCTAACAAAAACATCAAGAAGATATTGAGGAAAATGATAGAAAAGCACAAGCAGTGGCACGAGCAATTATCAATCGCTCTACTGGGATATCGCACCACAGTCCGCATATCGACTGGGCAACTCCTTATATGCTGTTTTACGGTACAGAGGTTGTTATTCTCGCTGAAGTTGAAATTCCATCTCTAAGAATTATACAAGAAGTTGAGCTCAGTGACGTAGAGTGGGAAAAAGGTCATTATGAGCAACTAGCCCTCATAGACAGAAATAGAATGAATGCAGTCTGCCATTGTCAACTCTACCAGAACTGAATGTCCAGAGCTTTCAACAAGAGAGTCAAGCCGAGACAGGTCACACCAGGGCAGATGGTGTTAAAGAAAATCTTTCCACATCAAGATGAAGCCAAACGGAAGTTCTCTCCCAAATGGCAGGGTCCATACATGGTTCACCGAGTGCTGACAGGAGAAGCACTCATACTTGTAGAAATGGATTGAGAAATCTGGCCAAAGCCAATCAATTCAGATGCAGTCAAACGCTACTATGTGTAATCTTTATGCTTTCTTTGTATGATGTAAATTAAACTACGCCTGACTTGATTCCTGTTTAAGAGGGGATATGTAGGCAACCCTATGGGTTCGGTCACAATTCAATACAATTTCATTTTTCCCCACAATTGGAAACTAGGGCAGAATTTTGAGGAGGACCCTCAACATTCCGAAGCAAGTTCAGCCGATCGTTGCACGAGCAGCAATCAGAAACATCAACCCATCAAACTGGGGCAGAATTTCGAGCGGGACCCTCAAAATTCCGTAACATGAGAGGTGCAATGTCTTGAACCATGTCTCGGTTCATCTAAAACTATTTTAAATTATACTTTATGTCATACTTTTACAAAATCATGCATGTTTGTTCCTGAAAGAGCGTTGTTTATCAAACGCTACCCCAATGATACGAATAGTATCATCTGATCAAGCCAAACAAGTCAAGAAAAGCCAGCGAGGGATATGAACTAACTTTCCCCTTACAAAATTCACGATTTTTATTTGGATGCAAGAAAAAAGAATAAACACACAGAGATGCCACAAATTGCATCAAGTTGCAAATGCTAAATTTGTTGTCCACATAAAGAATGAGTATGTTAAAAGTTACAATTTCTCGAAACCATCACACTTTGCCGATTGTTGCTATCACCACACACAAACAATGCTCCGTAGGCGCAATGCTCGCAATGATCATGACACCACAATCTATGATCAGCTGAGAACTTCTATTTTCATTTATTTAATATTTGCATAAGGCGACCATTCTGCCTTCCGAGACTAAGCACTGTCTCCATCTGCATATGCATTTTTGCATAAGGCTACCATTCTGCCTTTCGAGGATTAAGCCCTACCTCCATATGCATTCCATCTTGCATAAGGCTACCATTCTGCCTTCTGAGACTAAGAACTGTCTCCATCTGCATCTGCATTTTTCCATAAGGCTACCATTCTACCTTCCAAGATTAAGCTTTACCTTCATCTGCATTCCATCTTGCATAAGGCTACCATTCTGCCTTCCGAGACTAAGAACTGTCTCCATCCGCATCTGCATTGTTTTCATAAGGCTACCATTCTGCCTTCCGAGATTAAGCTCTACCTCCATCTGCATTCCATCTTGCATAAGGTGTAAAGACTCGTAAAATTTCTTGCTTAAAATAATGCCTGAACGAGTCCCCGAGTTGTTTTTACTGTGGAAATTCTTAAAACTGACCTAATTTGAACAAAAAGTACCCCGAGAGTTAAAGAATCACTGCCCAACTGAAGGAAAACTATGCGGTCCAATCAGCGACCGCATTTTGATTCTACGGACCGCATAGCTGTCACATTATTGCCTTTGATTTTTGGGGAGGGGTATTATGCGATCGCATAACGAGTATGCGGACCGCATAGTGGTCGCATACCTGGGCAGATTGTTTCCAAATTTTGGCCCACCTGGGGCCATTCTGCGGTCAGCTCTGCGGACCGCATGTCAGGAATGCGATCGCATTCCTGACCGCATATTTGACACGGGCTTTTAATTTTCCAAACTTTTATACCTGACCCCAGCTTCATTTAACTCCTACCCTCTTTCATTTCAACTGGATTCTAAACAAGATAGAGAGAAGAAAAAGAGAGTTCTTGAGAGAGAAAGTTCCAACATCACTCAAATTGATTTTCCAAAATCACTCAAGCCCTGATATTATCTAGTAATCAGTCATATTCTTCACTAAAAGGTGAGCCTTCACTCTAATTCTCCCAATTTCTCAGATTTTGGATTGGAATAAAGCACTCATGGGTTGGTTTTGAAAAATGGAAGATGAAACCTTGCATGCATGTGAATGTAACTCCGTAACCTAGTAATGGGGGAAACAAACTTGGGTAATTATGCACAAAAAGGGGGTTAGTAACCTAAGGAATCGCATAGTGTTTGATGAAATGCTTAATTGAATTCGAGGTTACTAATCCTAAGTGAAATAGGTCACATTGTGGAATATATTAATGGTGCCCGACGATCCGGTTCATTGTGATAGAAATTAAAAAGGGAAGCTCGACTCCAGGTATGTATGGCTAACTTTAATCTTTGTAAAATTGCTTTGTGGTGTCCGAGCATACGGTACGTGTATTGGTGTGAATATGTGCAAATGGTTGTTCAAATTGTGTTGATGCGTGAAGTGTATTCCTTGTTTGTATTTAGTTGATCACCACACTACCATGCTATGCGAAATGATGCTACTAGGTTAATGAATCCAAGAGTATGAATGTCTATGCTAAAGGTTGTGTAACAAGTAACGAAAAAGAGTTGTGGTGTGATGTAATTGAACTAAACGGATGTGGCAATATTGTATATGATTCACTGTTTGGTAAGGTTTATTGTGGCACGAATTTTTTTTATACGTATTTTGGGTTGTAAAGAAGCTATATTCCTATTGCTGAAATTTTCTGTGATTGAATTTTGAACTGTCATTGTTGATATGAGATATGATTTTCTGGTGAGATCGGGTCGCGCGCCGCAACAGAAGGGATAAGGGTGATATGTGAGAAGTGATAAGGGTTGAGATGTGATTTTTCGGTGGGATTAGGTTGCACGCCGCAACATAAACATAAGAAATGATTGTCATTGTCAGGTGGGATCGAGTTGCGCACCGCACAGAAGAAATAAGGGTGGAATGTTGAGAAGGGATAAGGGTGGAATTTTGATTGTGATTGTGATGAAGTTAGAATTGTGGAACTTCCATTGTGTTTCTTTCTATATCTTTGTGCAGAGATTGTGTGACTCTCTATTTGTCTCTTGCCTGTGCATTGTGGTGTTTACTTAGAGTAAAGTTTCTTCATGCATACCAGTACAATTCAAATGTACTGACGTCCCTTTTGCCGGGGACGCAACCTTCTTGTGATGGTTGTAGGTGGTTCTATAGAAGTTACTCCAGCCCACCAACAGTAGTGCCTCCTTTACGTCCCATCAGCTATTTTGGTGAGCCCCTTTCCTCTCGGGGCCCTGTGTGGATCATGCCACCTCTTCTTTCGGATTTTCATTTTGGTATTTGTGTAAGGTATAGCTGGAGCCTTGTTACCGGCAAGTATTATATAACTCATTTGTACTCTTAGAGGCTCCGTAGACAGGAAATGTGGGTTATGTANTTACCGGCAAGAATTATATAACTCCTTCGTACTCTTAGAGGCTCCGTAGATAGGAAATATGGGTTATGTACATATGTATTTTGGGCAGTATAACTTGTAGACTACGTAAAGTAAAATTGTGTGTTATGTATATTTTGTAAGTATTGTACAACCTATGGGTAATGACAGAAATCTATGATTTATTTCCAGGTTGTAAGAATGTGGTTAAATTATAATTGAATAATGTACATTGGGATCACGGGGTAATACGTGGGATGGGAAAAGGAAACCCAGGTCCGCTTAACTGGGGCTACCCGGTCGAGCGCCAGTCGTGTCCCTCGGTTTTGTGTCGTGACAAACTTGGTATCAGAGCCTAAGGTTTTTAAAAGAGTCCTAGGATGTCTCGGAGCCGTGTCTAGTAGAGCCCTTCTTATCGGTGTGTTGTCGACCACATCTATAATTAGGGGGCTACATGAACATCTAGGAAATTACCCTTTATTTGTTATTCTATATCGTGCGGTGAACTGGAAAGTGAAAATATCCTTGCCTAATTCGTGCTTTATTCCAAAATTTTCAGTAATGGCACCAAAGAAGAGAGCTCGACTCGGCCTTGAGGCCAATGCCACCCCAAGTTTGGTTGTGAATCATGTACCAGATAGTGCGGGTGAGAGTGACTCCCCGACCTTGAATCTACCGGACCCTTCTATTCCGGATCAAAGCATTCATGTTCCTGCGGCGGCGGAGGGTGCTGCAATCCTTCCCACTGACGTTCCTGATCCCTCTACAGTTCCAGCTTCCGGTCCCGGTACGTCTGATGGGGACCTCAGAGGAGCTATTCGTATGTTGGCTCAGTTGGTGGCCGCTGAGGCCCAAAGATCTCATGCTACCCCTGCGTCCTCCAGCGGGCAGGGAGATTCCACCGGCTCCAGAGTCAACCAGTTTCTGCGGTTGGCCCCTCCAGAGTTCTCAGGTACGGATCCAGAGGCCGATCCACAGGATTTTCTTGATGAGATGTACAAGACCCTTCGGGTGATGAAGGCTACAAGGACAGAGGGGGTTGAGTTAGCTTCGTACAAGCTGAGGGGAGCAGCATATTCCTGGTTCGAGATGTGGGAGGGTTCCCGTGGGGAGGGCAGTCCTCCGGCTAGATGGGATGAGTTCGTGGATGCGTTCAAGGAACACTTTTTGCCGGCCGAGACTATGGCAGCCCGTGCTACGGAGTTCGAGATCCTCAAGCAGGGCAGTATGAGTGTGTGGGAGTACCATATGAAGTTCGTGCGGTTGTCTAAATATGCTCCTCACTTGGTGTCGACTATGGATGCCAGGGTTCGACGTTTTGTTCAGGACCTTAGTCCCTTTGTTGTGAATGAAGCTGCTACAGCTGCCTTGCACTCAGACATGAATTATGGGAAGATTGTGGGATTCACCCATGCTACAGAGGCTAGGAAATTGAAGATAAGGTCGTAAAGAGAGAGTAGCAGCAGGGCCCGGCCAGCGGGCCACTCGGGGAGTTCAGTTGGAGGAGGGAGACCAGTTCTTGGGAGAGGGTCATCAGGGCCATCCCAGTCCTATGCACAGTCCTCAGCCAGTGCACCGCCATTAGTGCACCATTTCCAGCAGAGCAGTCGCCGGGGACCAGGGTCAGACAGCAGGAGACCCCATCAGTTAGGTCGCCGAAGAGAGAGGTCCCATCAGCAGGGGAGGGCTCCGTGCCCTAAGTGCGGGAGGTTCCATACCGAGCCTTGTTATCTGGATATCCCGGTATGCTACGGGTGTGGAGTGAGAGGTCATGTTCAGCGGGATTGCCATGCGCCCAACCAGGGCAGGGATAGGGGTTTTGCTCAGCCATCTAGTCCTTTAGTCTCCACATCTTCAGGGCGTCCTCCAGCCCCAGCGGGGCGTGGTGCAGTTGGGGGTGGAGCTAGTGGTAGAGGTGGACCCAGTCGATTCTATGCTTTGAGTGGTCGCCAGAACACGGAGGCTTCTCCAGATGTTGTCACAGGTATTCTAAATGTTCAAGCACTTGATTGATATGCTCTTATTTATCCGGAGTACTCCTTGTCTTATGTTACCCCGTTTATTGCTTCAAGTTTTGGGATAAAACCCGAACAGCTTCATGAGCCGTTCTCTGTATCGACTCCGGTTGGTGATTCTATTACAGCAGCGCGAGTCTATAAGAATTGTGTTGTCACGGTATGTGGTCGCGTTACCACGGCCGATCTTATTGAGCTTGGGATGGTAGATTTTGATATTATTATGGGAATGGACTGGCTTTATTCGTGCTTTGCTAAACTCGACTGCCGAACGAGAGTCATGAGACTCGAGTTTCCTAATGAGCCGGTTATTGAGTGGAAGGGGAATGGTGTGGTGCCGAAAGGTAGGTTTATCTCCTGCCTTAAGGCCTCGAAGATGATTAAGAAGGGGTGTATCTATCATTTGGTCCGGGTCGCGGACACCACTCCAGAGGTGCCTGCTCCCAAGTTCGTGCCTATTGTGAATGAGTTTCTTGAAGTATTTCCGGACGAGCTTCTAGGGATTCCGCCAGATAGAGAGATCGATTTTGGGGTTGATGTACTACCAGATACGTAGCCAATATTTATTCCACCATACAGAATGGCGCCAGCAGAGTTGAGGGAGTTAAAGGAGTAGTTGAAGGATTTATTAGATAAGGGTTTCATTCGGCCGAGTGTGTCGCTATGGGGTGCTCTTGTTCTTTTTGTTAGAAAGAAGGATGGATCGCTTCAGATGTGTATTGACTATCGGCAACTCAACAAAGTCACTATCAAAAACAAGTATCCATTGCCTCGAATAGATGATTTGTTTGATCAATTGCAAGGTGCGAGGTTCTTCTCCAAAATTGATTTACGGTCTGGGTATCATCAGTTGAAGATCAGAGAGCAGGATATTCCTAAGACCGCCTTCAGGACTCGTTATGGTCATTTTGAATTTTTGGTAATGTCCTTTGGGCTGACCAATGCTCCAGCAGCTTTCATGGATCTTATGAATCGGGTTTTCAAGCCATTTCTAGACTCCTTCGTGATTGTTTTTATTGATGACATCCTTGTCTACTCGCGGAGTCGGGAAGATCATGCTAATCACCTTAGGGCAGTTCTGCAGACTCTTCATCATCACCAGTTGTATGCTAAATTTTCGAAATGTGAGTTTTGGCTAGAATCAGTCGCATTTTTGGGTCATGTTGTGTCCAGAGAAGGGATTCAGGTTGATCCCCAGAAGATCGCGGCAGTGAAAGATTGACCTAGACCAACGACCCCGGCAGAGATTCGTAGTTTCTTGGGTCTAGCTGGGTATTATCGGAGGTTTGTGGAGGGACTCTCTACCCTCGCCTCCCCATTGACTAAATTGACGCAGAAAGCGGTGAAGTTCTAGTGGTCCGACGCTTGTGAGAAAAGTTTTCAAGAATTGAAGTCGAGATTGACTTCGGCACCGGTATTGACCTTTCCAGAAGGTATAGAGGGATTTGTGGTTTATTGCGATGCTTCAAGGGTTGGTTTGGGGTGTGTGTTGATGCAGCATGGGAAGGTTATAGTGTATGCTTCAAGGCAGCTCAAGAATCACGAAAAGAATTATCTGACGCATGATTTGGAGCTCGCGGCTGTGGTGTTCGCATTAAAATTTTGGCGGCATTATCTTTGTGGAGTCCACGTGGATGTGTCCTCAGACCACAAGAGCCTTCAGTATTTATTCAAGCAGAAGGAACTCAATCTAAGGCAGCGGAGGTGGTTAGAATTTCTTAAGGATTATGATATGAACATCTTGTACCATCCAGGAAAGGCGAATGTGGTGGCCGACGCTCTCAGTCGGAAGTCTATGGGTAGTTTGGCTCATTTGGAAGCGAATCAGAGGCCCTTGGCTCGGGAGGTTTATCAATTAGCCAATTTGGGGGTTTGTCTTTCGACCTCATGCGTAGGGGAGGTTATGGCGCATAATGGGGCAGAATCGTCACTTGTAGCGGAAGTCAAAGAAAAGTAGTTCATTGATCCAGCATTGGCACAGTTGAAGGAGGCAGTTCTGAATAACATGATTTCGGCATTTTCACTCGGCAGCAATGATGGAGTGTTGCGATGTCAAGGTAGGCTATGTGTCCCAGATGTAGATAATTTCCGGGAGAGGGTAATGGAGGAGGCTCATAGCTCTAGGTATTCTGTGCACCCAGGTTCTACGAAGATGTATCACGATCTTGGGGAGATTTATTGGTGGAGCGGTATGAAGAGGGGTGTGGCGGACTTTGTGTCTAGATGTCCGAATTGCCAGCAAGTGAAGGCCGAGCATCAGCGGCCCGGTGGATTAACTCAACTTATGGAAATACCGACGTGGAAATGGGAGATGATCAATATGGATTTCATGGTGGGGTTACCTTGCACTCAGCGCATGTTCGACTCAATTTGGGTGATAGTGGATCGACTCACCAAATCAGCCCACTTTTTGCCAGTCAAGTCCACCGGTACTGCCGAACGTTATGCTCAGTTGTATATCAAGGAGATAGTCAGACTTCATGGCACTTCAGTTTCTATTATCTCAGATCGAGGGTCCCAGTTCACAGCTAATTTTTGGAGGACATTTCAGCAAGGTTTGGGTACTCGGGTGAATCTCAGCACGGCTTTCCATCCTCAGACTGATGGTCAGGCGGAGCGGACTATTCAGACGCTTGAAGATATGTTGCGGGCTTGTGCTTTAGATTTCAAAGGTAGTTGGGATGACCATTTGCTTCTTATCGAATTTGCTTACAATAACAGCTTTCATGCTAGTATTCAGATGGCCCCATTTGAGGCATTGTATGGAAGAAGGTGTAGATCTCCGATTGGATGGTTCGAAACCGGTGAGGCGGAATTGTTAGGTCCAGATCTTGTGCACCAGGCTATGGAAAAAGTTAGAGTCATTCAGGAGAGGATGAAAACTGCTCAAAGTCGTCAGAAATCCTATGCGGACGTTCGTCGAAGAGAATTGGAGTTCCAGGTAGATGATTCAGTGTTCTTGAAGGTGTCTCCCATGAAGGGAGTGATGCGGTTTGGGAAGAAAGGGAAGTTGATCCCTAGGTACGTCGGGGCCATATCGGATCGCTCAAAGGATAGGACGGGTGGCTTATAGGCTGGAAGTGCCCCATGAAATGTCATTAGTGCACCCAGTGTTCCATGTGTCTATGTTGAAGAAAGTGGTTGGAGATCCATCCGCCATCGTGCCAGTTGGGACTATTGAGGTTAATGAAGAGCTATCATACGAAGAGGCTCCGGTTGCTATTCTTGATAGAAAAGTCCGTAAATTGAGAAACAAAGAGATTGCTTCTGTTAAAGTGTTGTGGCAAAGTCAACAAGTCGAGGAAGCCACGTGGGAAACAGAGAAAGAAATGAAAGAAAAATAGCCCCATCTGTTTGAGCAAGTGCAGTAGTGATCGTGCGAATTATGGTCCCAAGGCAATTTGATGTTGTAGTCAGATTCGTGCAAAGGCACCCCATTGTTTTTTCCTAATTGCCTTATTGTTGTAACTTTCCAATGCATGCTAGAACTGTATACAATGTTATTAAATGGGTGGTGTGCAACCTTTAAAGCAAATAAAAGTTTTGTGAAACAAATGTGCTAAGTAAGTGATTAATGGTAGTGTAGATTGGTAATGGTAAATTAATTGCCTATGATCTATTGAGGTGATTGAACTGTATGGGGCGCACTGAAATGGCCCAAAGTTATGTGCAAATTATGTGCCACTAATCGAATCTTATGCCAATTTGTGATGTAAAGAGAATGAACTATATGTATTTGTCAAGGTAATTGGATATGTGCAAGTGTTGAGGTAATGAATTGTATACCAGTTGTAGGAATAACAGAAACTGTGTAATGATGCTTGGAAATGTGTTTCGGGGGCTCTCTGACAGGTAGATAGGTCTAAATACAAAGGAGACTCTGGTGAAATTTTCTGAAAATGTCGGAGTTAGTGTAAATCTGGAAGTTTGCATATCATGTTTTCAAAACCAAACGATTTCCAAAATCCTCATTTGAGGACGGATGATCTTAAGGGGGGAGGGGGAATGTAAAGACCCGTAAAATTTGTTGTTTAAAATAATGCCCGAATAAGTCCCCGAATTGTTATATCTGTAGAAATTCTTAAAACGGACCTTGATTGTGTAAAAGTACCCCGAAATTTGAAAGAATAAAATTTTCCAGCAGTTGGGCATTATGCGACGCACTATGCGATCGCATAACGGGTATACAGACCGCATAATGGTCGCATACCTGGGCAGGCCACTGCGCAATTTGAAGGCAACTATGCGGTCCATTATGCTATCGCATTTCGGTTCTGGGGACAGCATAGTTGTCGCATTCTTGCCTTTGATTTTTGTGAGGGAGGTTATGCGACGCACTATGCGATCGCATAACGTGTACGCGGACCGCATAGTGGTCGCATACCTGCACAATGTGTTTTTATTTTTAGCCCACCTGAAAGGCTATTATGTGGTCGTCTCTGCGGACCGCATGTCAGGAATGCGATCGCATTCCTGTGTCGGGCTTCTAATTTTTCTAATTTTAAAACCCCACCCCCAGTTCATT
This sequence comes from Nicotiana undulata, assembly GCA_005239495.1. Classification (NCBI taxonomy): domain Eukaryota; kingdom Viridiplantae; phylum Streptophyta; class Magnoliopsida; order Solanales; family Solanaceae; genus Nicotiana; species Nicotiana undulata. The sequence goes on from ML269167.1 coordinate 18,114, forward strand.
AAAACACCCTTCACCTTCATTTTTAACAATTTTCTGACTAAGAATAGAGAGAGAAAAGAAGAGAGTTCTTGAGAGAAAGGGGTTTCATCATCCTTTTGGTTTTCCTCAATCACTCAAGCCCGGGAATTTTTGAGTTATTGTCTTCTTCACTTAAAGAGGTAAGTCTCCACCCCATCTCCCTTAAATTTCAATATTTTGGTTAATAAGTAGAACTCCCCTAAAGGAGTTCTTGAAGATAAAAGTGAGGAACCTTGCATGCATGTTCACTTATTGTCATAATCTAGTAAAAGGGAGTGGGTTAGGGTAAATATGCACAAAGAAGGGGTTAGAATTTTAAGGGGGACATATAGCATTCGATAAAATGCCTAAGCGAGTTCGAATTGTGTTCATGATTCCCAATTCTAAGATGAATGTGTTGCCTTATGAATTAGATTGACGTTGCTTGATGGTCCGGTGATTTGTGATAGAAATTAAAAGCGAAGAAATTCGACACAAGGTATGTATGGCTAACTTTAATCCTTGTAAAATCTCTCTTGCTGTGGTAAGCATACGGTATGTGCACTTAAATGGAAATATGTGAATTGATTATCTAGTTGATTTCTACCCCACTAGTTAGATGAGATTTTGGATTGTGACTTGGCATGCCCACTTTATTATGTGAAAAGATGGTAATTGTTTAAAATTATTGATATGAAGCATTGTAAATAAGTTGAACGGTTATGGCAACACCTTGTGCATAAATTGTTGCATGATGAAAGGTTGGGGTGCTTTGAGCCCAAGTGAATGAAATGATAAATGTTGAAATTGTGATCTTTGAAAGGAAGGCCCTTGTGATGAAATTGTTGGCATTGTTGTTATGAAATATGAATTGTCAGGCGGGGTCGGGTTGCGCGCCGCAACACGAAGTAATAAGGTGTGGGTTGTGGTGATAAGGGTGGCCGAGGTAATAAGGGTGGAAAAGTGATCGTTATCACTATTGATATGAAAATTATGAAACTCGTGAATATGGTGGTGTTGGAAAGGGAAAAAGG
>ML269167.1:19665-94396 GCA_005239495.1 Nicotiana undulata
TAAAGTTTGTTCATACATACCAGTACAATTCAAATGTACTGAGGTCCCTTTTTCCGGGGGCGCTGCATTCTTGTGATGATTGTAGGTGGTTCTATAGCAGGTACTCCAGCCCACCAACAGTAGTGCCTTCTCTACGTCCCATCAGCTGCTTTGGTGAGCCCCTTTCCCCTCTCGGGACCCTGTGTGGCTCATGCCACCTCTTCTTCCGGATTTTTATTTTGGTATTTGTGTAAGGTATAGCCGGAGCCTTGTTACCGGCAAGAATTATATAACTCCTTCGTACTCTTAGAGGCTCCGTAGACAGGAAATGTGGTTATGTACATATGTATTTTGGGCAGTATAACTTGTAGACCACGTAAAGTAAAACTGTGTGTTATGTATATTTTGTAAGTATTGTACCACCTAAGGGTAATGACAGAAATCTATGATTTAATTCCAGGTTGTAAGAATGTGGTTAAATTATAACTGAATAATGTACATTGGGATCACGGGGTAATACATGGGATGGGAAAAGGAAACCCAGGTCCGCTTGACTGGGGCTACCCGGTCGAGCGCCGGTCGTGTCCCTCGGTTTTGGGGCATGAAAAAGTGATAAAAACAAGAACTAATTCATGAAATATAAAAAATTCTATTTAAATAACACTTACACATTCAAATTGTGTGAAAAACCCTCAAAGAATCGCCCAAAACCGAGCTTTAGAAGTCAAAATATGTTAAAAATGGCTTAACCCTCGATTTTGGAAACTTATATTCTGCCCAGACATGGAATGGATCGCGATCGCGGAACATCATTTGCGATCGCAAAGAAGAAACAGGAAAGCTTCCAAGGTTGTTCATCACGAACGCGACAAGGAGTTTGCGATCGCGGAGAAGGAGAACCGGAAGCTACGCGATCGCGTGCTGAAGAATGCAAACACGAAGAACAAAATTTGGGCGACCAACAGAGACACATCGCGATCGCGAAAGAATCACTGCGATCGCGATGAAGGAAAAATAGGTGGGGCAAACAGGACACTACGCGATCGCGACTTGGGCTACGCGATCGCGAAGGAGGACGACAGACACCAGAAACAACAGTTTTAAATTGGAAGAAAATGGCCCGTAACCCATCCGAAACACATCCGAGGCCCCCGGGACCACGTCCAACCACACACACAAGTCATATAACCTCAAACGGACTCGCTCGAGGTTTCAAAACACATAAAATAACACTAAATCGACGGATAAAACCGAAATTCAAACTCATAAATTTTCGAAACTTCTAATATCAAGACTCGCATCGAAACCTATCAATTCAACCCTGATTGACGTGAAATTTTGCAGACAAGTCCCAAATGACATAACGAACCTACATCCACTCACGGAATTCCATTCCGAGCCCGATATTAAAATTTCACCTATCGGCCGAAATCGCTGAAATTCTAACTTTTGCCAAATTACCTTAAATCACTCTACGGACCTCCAAATCAAATTCCAGACACGCGCCTAAGTCCAAAATCATCATAAAAAGTTGTTGACATTAACCAAAATTCATTCCCAGACCGTTTACACAAAAGTCAAACCTTCGGTCAACTTTCATCACTTAAGCTTCTTCCTTCCAATTCGACTCTGGATTATCTGGTAACTGAATCTAACCACGCACACAGGTCTATATACACAACGTGAAGTTGTCTAAGACCTTACGCCAACGAACGGAGCTTAAATTCCCGAAACGGCCGGTCGGGTCGTTACATTCTCCCCCTCTTAAACAAACGTTCGTCCTCGAACGTACCAAGTTTCACCTTGAACTCATCCAATCACTGATCGTACCTTCTAACACATACTCGTCGGTGATCCCACGTTACCCCATCTCACATAAGCCTGATGAAACAATCAACTGCAATATAGCCTCACATCACCAACGATAAGCCTCATACCTCACTTACTCATCTTCTACTCATTTCTCAAAAGACCCGATTCTAAATCCATATCCGGCATTAGCCTCAAACAGCTGCATCAACTCATGTCTACACCCATAAGGCACGACCACACAATATAGCTCATCACACATAGGCTCAAATAGCACTTTTGATCACAATAACTGCCCGAAATCAACTCAACATTGGCAATTGGCCCCACATATGGAAGAACTCTGTTTCCAAACCCCATAATACTGATAATGATGCAATGAACATGAAGACTTTATTATTAAAAAGCCGAATCACCAAGCCACAACTAACACCACCGGGCACACATCTCGCAACTAAACTAAGGAAACTCATAACGAAATGACTGAATGTGAAAATAGAAGCATATAAAGGATCTATCAAACAGAATCTCATAGGCACAACTCTATATCAATACTGACTTGTCAAAAGCAATATAACAAGGAAGAAGCAAAGCATATGAACAAACCACCAAAATTCCATCCTGATAAAAATTTCCACCGCGGTACTCAGCCCGGTCTAAATATATCGAATCACAAATATCACGAGGACCTCACCCACAACTCTGAATCACATACTGAAAATATATCATACCAATAGAAATTTCTCCATTAACTCATCTCAGCTGATAATAGTCGTAATACTAACTAAACTCACATCTCGATGGAATATCAAATCACAGCTCGTGAACAAAATACTTAGGAAAAATCATATAAAGTTCACCATAATGAACAACAAGGACTCACCTCTAGTTTCACCACTAGAAAGGATGAATGAGACAACGATAGACACTGGCTACTACTCATAGAATCTCCCAACAGGAGCAAACACAAAAACAGAGTGCAAAACATGAAACTCACCCATAAATGAAACAACAAATAAGGGAAACTCGTCCTGACCAACAGGACTATATTGAAACACAATGGTACCCCACCTTAGCACCTCACAACATACTTGGGTGATAATCCCTGACCCAACGGTCTCCAGCCTATAATATGAAATACATCAACTGGTCGGGCCTCCCCCTCTTGGGCACCCTCTACTCACCTGAATACCATGCTATATCGCACTTACCTGAACCCTGGAACAATATCTCACCCTGTGACTAACAACTCCATACTGAAAACAATCTCTTTGCCGACGTGTCTGTGGAACAACACACAATATGGATCCTTTGAGACCCATGAGTACCTGAAAAGCCCCCATGCGAAACTGGTAATGCAAACTGAACTGTTTGACCCGAAAATCTCTACCATGATGTACCTTGGTTCCATAATAAGGACCAGTAGAATATTCTGGTCTATGAGGCCTCCTCGCCTCCCAAAACTCTCTCTCCTGATCTCGTCTGTCCTCTCGCTCCCGGTCCCACATGCTCCCTAACCAGCAAGCAATCCCTACTACCTGTTGAAACGAGGCATCCTACTCTAACTCTCGAGTCCCGTTGAACCGAATATCATATTTGAATCTCTCAATGACTCTACGGACTCATCTCCTAACTGAAGCAACCAAACGAGGTGTATCTCTGGCCAACTCACTGAATCTAACGACATACTCCAATGGTGACATAGCGCCCTGACGCAACTGCTCAAACTCCGCGCGCCGAACATTCCAAGGAACTGAGGTGCAACCTCCCTAAAAACATCTCCGAAGACTGAATCCATGCTATGGAAGCTAACTCGGCCAGGTTACCCCAACTCATATGCCGCCACCGCTGATCAACCCACTACTTTGAACCTGAGACGTGACAAAAACAACCTCGCTCGTCTCCACAACACCCAAAGTACGAAGAATATAATTACACTCCTCTAGGAGACCCGGGTCACCATCTGCCGCCAATCCACTGAAAGATAGGAGGGTGGTACTTCCTGTACCTCTCAAGTCCAAGGTATTCTTCCTCTGATGCTACTTCCATAACCACAGCTGAACTGAAACCACCTGTCGGGCAACCATGACAACTGGAACCTAACCAATATGATCTCGTTGCTCTGGAGTGTAGATGGTGGGAGTCTAAACTCCTCCCCTGATCCGTGTAATAGCCGGTGAACTAGAATCAATCTCGCCTGAGTCAATGTACCAAGTATTCTCAAAACTATGACCAGGCCTCCTGAAGCCCGGGGTAGCAACAGGCTCCCCCAATACCTGTCTCCTAACTAGAACTACTGGCGACTCCTCAACGGCTGCTCTAGAAGGCATCTTACCGGCGGCACGTGCTCCTCGTTGGCCTCTGTCTCTGACCCTTGCGACATTTGCTCCGGGGTAACATCATCAGGAACCGCAGTTCGTGTCCTCACCATCGATGAGAGAATGGAACGATAATTTCAAACTTCAAGATCAATGAACTTGCACGATAGGAATGAAGGAAGTGAAATTGTCCTAATAGTTCTATAGCCTCTCAAAGATAAGTACAGACGTATCCATACCGATCCGCAAGACTCTACTAAACCCGCTTATGACTCGTAGCACCTATAAACCTAGAGCTCTGATACCAACTTGTCACGACCCAAATTTCCCTCCATTGGGTACCGTGATGGCACCTATTCTTAGGGACTAGGTAAGCCTAACATTTAACCACAATAACAATAATAAAAGAACTTTAACAATCTCGATAATAGAAATCTTGACTGAGTTTACATTTTCCCCAAAACTCGGTAAATACAAGTCATAAGCTCTACAAAAACTTTCTACCGAATATAAATAAAACTGTCTAGAAAAAGTAAGTACAGTTGAAATCAACCAGAAGGTGACTCCGAAGCCTGCAAACGCAGCAGCAAGTTTACCTTGAGTCTCCTCGTCAATGAACCCGCACAGCTACTAACAATAGATACCTGGATCTGCACAAAAAAATGCGCAGAAGTGTAGTATGAGCACACCACAGCGGTGCCCAGTAAGTATCAAGACTAACCTCGGTGGAGTAGTGACGAAAACTAGTCAAGACACCACTGGTCTATCAAGTAAAAAGGCATAAATATAAGAATTACCGAAACATAATATCAATCTAAAGAATTTTTTTCGATATAATTAACGGTACGATAGAATAATACGGATGAAATTTCAGCAATTTCGATCAACGAACAGCATAATAGAAATATGCAAAGAGAATGGAGGAATGCAAGCCATATGTCGGGAATCACGACCCAATAAAAACACTAGCAACTCAGCACTGTATCAATTTATTCACATCAGGCCTTAACCAACAAACTCAATAAAGCTGGTCAAACATTCGAGCGAAAACCTTTAAGTCGTGAGTTTATTTCGAAAGCTTTAAAGATAAAATCATTTCGTAATAGAGAAATTTCTTCTTTGAAACATACTTTCTCTGAATGTATATTTATATTTTTATAAAGAGGAATCTTTAAAGCATAGTCCCTTCAAAATACGTGGTGTTCAAATATACTTTCCCAAATACTGCTCTTTCAAATATCATTTTTCTGCAAGACAAATACTTTTCAAATATACTTCCGAAATAGAAGTCCTTCAGACATTACTTTTCTTGGAGATAATTGCTTTTTAGCTATACATTTCAATATATATATATATGACTATCTTTTTATCCAAATCTCCTCAATGATAAAACCACCGGAACTCAGTCCGTAACTCGGAATTTGTCATGCAATGCAGTACAGGGGGAAAGCTCCCGGAATCTCGTCCATAGTCCCAATTTAAATATGCGATTCAGTACAGGGGGAAAGCTCCCGGAATATCGTTTGTAGTCCCAATAACAATATGCAATGCAGTACAGGGGGAAAGCTCCCGGAATCTCGTCCGTAGTCCCAATTTAAACATGCAATGCAGTCACTGAAGAGAACAACCAGAATGCGACAAAAACAACATAAATTGCCACAACAGGCGCAATAGCAACAAAGACAGAATGCAAGGTGCGATGAGCAAATCAATACAAAGACTTGAATCACAAGAATGGCAAAACTCACTCATAAGATGTAGTCGCTGAAAGAAATGCCAAGCACAAAGAGAACATCATAACGAGGGGAAGACAAGGCAAACATAACAACGATTCTATATATTTAAGTTCACAATCAAAGAAACCAAATCGTCCCGGCAAGGGAATCAACTATAATCAATCTCACTTAGACAATTAACTCCACCGAATAAACTCAGCTTGAATGAATGCTCAATAGATAGCCAACCCAAAGAAATATCATCGACATGGACGGTCATCAACTAAACCCAAGTGGCACTTAAGGGAGAATCATTTAAATCACCATGTACGACTCACGGGCATGCGTGACGCCAACGTATAAGTATTCCAATTACTGTTAAACAATTATAGGGCGAGATCATACTAGTTTTAGTCAAATAAGCAGTGTATGAAGGAAGATATAGCATAACAGTAAGAAAGTCAAAGTCTGCATTTAAGTCCATTAAGGCAAACAAGAAGCAAAGGAAATGCTAAACAATTAACTCCTCATTTGAGCAGGAAGAGATGAAACTAGAATTCAAGGATTCAGATATAACAATTCTTAACTCATACACGGGGGACATGAGGACCTAAAATCCTAAAAGGGAAATCTATTTTCAAATAAGTCCGAGTACGCACTCGTCACCTCACGTACGCGGGCTACAATCAACATAGAAGACTTAATCCTAAGGGGTAGTTCCCCCACACAAGGTTAGGCAAGATACTTACCTCAAAGACGACAACCCGGTACTCAAAAATAGACTTCTCGGGCAGAAAGGCCTCCGGACAACTCAAAATCAACTAAAACAACTTCAAAATACATATAAAACGTATAAGGAATGATTTGGAATAATGAAGGTTCAATCTTTACTAATTTATAAAAATCGACCCAAAAGTCCACCCCTGGGCCCGCACCTCAAAACCCGACAAATTTAACAAATTCCGATTACCCATTCCGATATGAGTTCACCCATACTAAATTTATCAAATTCCGATGTCATTTGGTCTTTCAAATCATGAAATTTCCTCTTAGAAGTTTTCTTTCAAAACCCATATCCTCAACCCAAAACACAAAGTAAGTGATAAAAACAAGAACTAATTCATGAAATATAATCAATTCTAGTTAAAGAACACTTACCTATTCTAATTGTGTGAAAAACCATCAAAGAATCACCCAAAACCGAGCTTTAGAAGTCAAAATATGTTAAGAATGGCTTAACCCTCGATTTTTGAAACTTATATTCTGCCCAGACGTGTAATGAATCGCGATCGCGGAACATCATTTGCGATCACGAAGAAGAAAGAGGAAAGCTGCCAAGGTTGTTCATCGCGAACGCGACAAGGAGTTCGCGATCGCGGAGAAGGAGAACCGGAAGCTACGCGATCGCGTGCTGAAGGATACGAACGCGAAGAACAAAATTTGGGCGACCAACAGAGACACATCGCGATCGCGAAAGAATCACTGCGATCGCGATGAAGGAAAAATAGGCGGGGCAAACAGGACACTACGCGATCGCGGCTTGGGCTACATGATCGCGAAGGAGGACGACAGACACCAGAAGCAGCAGTTTTAAATTGGAAGAAAATGGCACGTAGCCCATCCGAAACACACCCGAGGCCCCCGGGACCACGTCCAACCACACACACAAGTCATATAACCTCACACGGACTCGCTCGAGGTTTCAAAACACATAAAATAACACTAAAACGACGGATCAAATCGAAATCCAAACTCATAAATTTTCAAAACTTCTCATATCAAGACTCGCATCGAAACCTATCAATTCAACCCGGAATGACGTGAAATTTTGCAGACAAGTCCCAAATGACAAAACATACCTACATCCAATCTCGGAATTCCATTCCGAGCCCGATATCAAAATTTTACCTCTCGGCCGAAATCGCCGAAATTCTAACTTTCGCCAAATTACCTCAAATCACTCTACAGACCTCCAAATCCAATTCCGGACACGCGCCTAAGTCCAAAATCATCATATGAAGCTGTTGACATTAACCAAAACTCATTCCGAGGCCGTTTACACAAAAGTCAAACCTCTGGTCAACTTTCATCACTTAAGCTTCCAAAACTGAAATTTTCCTTCCAAATCGACTCCGGATTATTCGGTAACTGAATCTAACAATGCACACAGGTCGATATACACAATGTGAAGTTGTCCAAGACCTTACGCCACCGAACGGAGCTTAAATTCCTGAAACGACTGGTCGGGTCGTTACAACGCATGAATCAGATCTTGCGTAGTTCGGGAAGATTGAAAATGGAGTAAATAAAGCTTACTTTTTTTTTTGAATTTCCTTTATTTTATTTATTTATTTTTGAATTTTTGAAAGAAAGACTTTAAAAGAAGAAAGAAAATATCTTTGGCTCTTTTTTTGATGTTTTGATTGAAATACTTGAAAGAAAGACTTCTAAAAAGCAAGAAAATATTTTTTGGATTTTGATTTATATTATTTTTCGCTTTTTTTTTCTTTTTTTGAGAAGAATACTTCAAGATAAAGGAAATTTGTATTTTGGATTATGATTTTTCATTGATTTCTTTTCTTTTTTTTTTTTTTTTTGCAATTTTTCGAAATGAAAACTTCTAAAGAATAAATAATATTTTTTGGAATTTTTTCTCTTTGATTTGATTTTTTTTCTTTTAATTTCTACGGAAAAGACTTCCAAAAATGTTGGAAATATTTTTTTTTTGGATTTTGATTGATTTTCTTTTTTGAATGAAAGACTTCTAAAACTTCTTTTCCTTTTGTTTTGAACTTTGGGAATTTCAAAGTAAGAAAGAAAATATTTTTGTTTAATTTCCAATCGTTTTGTCCCTTCTTTTTGTTTTAAGAAGAAAAAAAGTATTTTTGAATTTTGAATGTTGCCTCTAAATTTCAAAAGAGGAACTTTAAGGAAAGACTTCTAAAGAGGCAAATACTATTTTTTGGATTTTTGTTTCTGATTTTTTTGAAGAAAGACTTCTAAAGAGGAAAGAAAATGTCTTTTTTTTTGAATTTTTTTTTTTGTTTTTGTTTTTTTTTTTGGATTTTCGAGAAAAAGACTTTTAAAAATGTTAGAAAAATATTATTTTTGTTTTTTGTTTTTGGATTTGTTTTATTTTTATTTTTTGATGACTTCTACAAAGAAAATATTTCAATTATTCCGAGCTTCTTTTTCCGAAAGCACATTTCTTGAAAAAAAGCGAAAATATCTTTGGACTTCAACTTTTCAATTTTTAATGACATTTGCGAAAGAAGTTTTCTAAAGAAGAAAAGGAATTTTTTTTCTTTTTGTTTTATGATCTTTTTTTTTGGGAAAAATACTTCTGAAAAAAGGAAAAATATTTTTGGATTTGATTGATTATTTTACTTAGTTTTTATTTTTGTTTTTGAATGAAAGATTTCAAAAAAAGAAGGAAACAATTTTTTGGGTTTTAAAAATCTCTTCCTTTTTTCTTATTTGTTTGGGATTTTCTAAGGAGGGATTTAAAGGAAAATATTTTTTTGGATTTTTTGAAAATTGGGGTCGGGACCGATGAGGTTTGCCTACATATCTCACATCCCGTGAGAATCAGACATGCATAGTTCAGCTAGTTTTGACATAACCGAGAAAATAGGGTATTAACTTATTTTCATTTTTGAAATACATCTTCTTTTTTTTCTCCTTTTTTTTAAAAAATTTGGCAGAGTTTCGAGACATTTTCAAATATCGGGGTTTTCAAAATCGGGTAAATTTTTCTATCCTACCTCACTCTTGGTTTTTTTTGTGGTTTTTCTTCCTTTAACCGGTCAACACACAAACCGAATCAAATAAATGTACACATAGCAGGTAAGATGCATCAGGATGGTCTTTCATTTTGGGTAGACTTGTCCTAGACGACCCAACCTCTGTGTTGAGTCCCTTAAGTCAAAATGCACGTGATGAAAATAAACGTTCCTACTAGGGATCCGGCATGAGATTTTGTCATTCTAGGGTTAAACCTGGGATTTTTGTTCTAGACATGGATAACCCGAGCGGACAACTCGAGTCGGGGTGGGAGCGACGTACCGGTAGCACGAAAGGCTATCCGGCCTAGTGGCTAGTCCATCCCCGTATTTCTTACTTGGTATGACCTCTAACAGAAAGGCGGGCCACGCGAACGTGTGCACCAATTTTAGAAGACTCTGAAGGGAGGCGTAAGAAGACAATTTTAATAAAGTTTAAATAAATATCAAAGCAGTAAATAAATAACATTTCGCACATTGAGCGCACAAAACACAGTAATATCACAATTCAACAAAGACAAGTAAAATCAAATTACAAGCTCAAGTTCTTGAATCCTGAACTAGAGATTCTGGGTTCGGTCCCCAGCAGAGTCGCCAGAGCTGTCACGCCTCCTTTTTTTCCCGTTAAGGGTAATAAGGGAGTTTTTCCACTTTAAGTGACATTATTTGATTTTGGGATTTATTTATTATTTTCAGAGTCGCCTCCCGGATTTTTTACGGTGTTCCGGGAGACCATTTATTCATTAAAAATCCCAAATCGAGGAATTTTGACTCTGTTTAAATTGTCTGCGAACCAGAAATCCGGGTAAGGAATTCTGTTAACTCGGGAGAAGGTGTTAGGCATTCCCGAGTTCCGTGGTTCTAGCACGGCCGCTTAATGATTAAACTTGGCCTAAATTGTTTAATTACTGATTTTAGTACTTAAGTGCATTTTATATTTTTTTACCGCTTTTAAAAAATTATCCTGAGACGAGTCACGCGTACATGTACTCATCTTATTCAGCGCGCTAAAAACCATGTAACGCATACGTGTACATAATTTATCACGCTTAATTATTTAAGAAAAACTCCAAAGCCGCGCGAACGCGTACCTTGGTTTTATTTTGAAAATCATAATTATGTCACGCAAACGTATACATAATCACGATAGTAAATTATAATCGTGTCTATAACGAACTGCAAGCATTCATAATTTATAAACTAATTTGACATTTGTTGTGCAAGGCCATTGATTATGTATATAACAATGTGGGTAGAAAGGGTTGTAGCTTGTGATTCCAAACTAGCTTAAATCAAAAGTCTAACATTTTTCTAATATCAAAATTACTACCCCATGGCCTGCTAACTTCATCTGAGGCCAATCATTCGGTCAAATCAACTGAAAACAAAAACTTTGCAACTCTAAAAAATTTTAACATCAAGGTTCAACTCAATAAGAGGGTTGCTGATTCCATTGATTTAGGTCATAAACCATTCTAAAAAAAATATAAAGAAAAATTAACTAAGTTATTTCAATTTATGGGCAAATTATTATTATTCAAGGATAAGACAAACTAAGATTGATTCCAAAACTTATTAAACTGTATGTTTAGCCTTAATTAAGAAGTGATTGTTCATTAATTCTCTAAAGGTCCCTAGATGAGGCTAACAACAGCAAAAAGAACCAATATTTACTTCAAATATAAAGAATAATCAACCAACATGAAATGACTTCACACACCATTTGAATAATAATATATTAACAATAAAGTAAAGGAGAAACAACCTTTGTAGCAAACTTTCTATATATTTAGAAACCAACTGTGAACGAAGACGGTCATCGACCTCTGACCGCACACCTCGAATTTTTAACCAAGACCGGAGTTCAACGAAAAAACTTGTCTGCGAAGCTCGAGCTCGATTGGATCTTGTGTGTTTTGATGTGCTTTTGGAATGATTCTGACTGCGCTTTTGCCGGGATGATTTCAACTGCGTTTTTTGCTATTTTCGAGCTGGATTTTGTTGGGGTTTGGTGAGGAATTCGAGGTAAAAATGGTTGATTTTGGGGTTTGTTATTGATTTTGTTTTTTACTGTTTTTGGGGCTGAACTGTAGCGTTTTTGAGCTGGAAATTCCAGCTCGTTTTTGGGGTGTTGTTTGAAGCTTTAGAGACTGTTTTCCATGGTGGAATCAATTATTTTTTTGAGGTATTTTTAATGGCTGAATTTTGGAGCCTTTTGGTTGAGGAAGAAGGCTCTTTTTGGTGGTTTTTGTGTCGTTTAAGGGTGAATTTACAGCTGGGTTTTGAGCAGCGTTTTCATGGTTGTTTGAGGCTATTTTTTCAGCTGATCTACTGGGTGATTTAAGCTGATTTAAGGGTAGTTTTTGGGTGGTTTAAGGGGTGTTTTTAAGGGTGATGTTAATGGTGGTGAGGGAAGAGAAAGCTTCATGCTTATTCATCACTACCCTTTAAGTTATGAGTATAAGAAGGCTAGAAGAAGAAACTGTAATTTACCCGTTCTTTTTCTTTCTTAGAGTAGGGAGTCGGCTGAAGGGTGTGGCTGCTCTTCATTTTTTCTCCCGGGTGACTTATGTGTGTATGCTTATATTGTGCTCAAAATTCTTGGAGAGCAAGTAGAGAAAATAGGATAAGAATTTTCAGGTGTGATGTGGGGGTAAAGACAAAAGAATATGCTTTTTGTGATGTGGGGATAAGGACAAGAGAATATGCTTTTTTTTTTCTTTTTTTTTCAGAGTGTGCATTTGTGTGTGCATTTTTTAACGTGACATGAGGATGGCATAAAGATAAAGGTGCATTTAATTTGAAATTTCCAAAAATATGTTATACCATGTGCCGGTTAGTTAAGTATTGAAGATAGAGAGGGATCTTTGGTGATGTGAAAATATCTAATTGGCTTTATTAATAGTTAAATAAACTCTACTCCTACTAAATAAGTAAATAAAAAACAAGATAAAATTACTACACTCGATTTTTATGTAACGATCTGGTCGGTCGTTTTGAGAGTTAGCGCTCCGATCCCCTAATTACTACTTCTCCCATGTCTATTTATGTTATTGAAACTTGTCGTAGCGTTGAGTGGTGAAATCCGGAGTGATTTTGGACACTTAGTCCTTAAATGTGGATTTTTGCTTTTGAAATCAGGACGTAACTAGAACTGTGTGAAGACGGATCCAGAATGGAATTTCGTCGACTCTGTTAGCTCTGTTGGGTGATTTCTGGGTTAGGAGCGTGTTCGGAATGTATTTTCGAGGTCGGGCATAAGGTCATTGGGCCGGGCAAGGGGAAGTCTTACTCTGTGCGTTCGTTTGGGCCTAGCTGCGGACGCATAGGGTCCAGCCCAGTACTCTCCGTGACCGCAGGTGCTACTGTGCGACCGCACAATGTCCATTTTAAGGGAGGTGAGGTTTACCCTATGCGATCGCATCCTTAAGTTCGCGATCGCACTTCACAATTTAGGCCTGGACAGAATATTAAACCCATTTCGAGGGTTTAAGCTTATTTTCACCATTTTCGAATTTTGGAGCTCGGGGAGGGCGATTTTTGAAGACTTTTGCACCTGGGTAATTTGGGTAAGTGATTTCTATCCAGTATAGATCAATTTCCATGATTCCAATGTTAAATTTAACCTTTAATTTCTAAAATTTTGGGTAGAAAATGGGAAAGATGGGATGAACTTCATAGACTGAATTATTGAGTTTTGATTGGGTGTTTGACCTCCGATCTGAGAGATTCTTATATGGTTAGACTCGTGAGTGAATGAGTGACCGGAAAGTATAATTTTTACCCGATTCCGAGGCGTGGGCCCGGGGGACTTTTTGGGCTAATTTCCTAATTTCGCGTCTTAGCCTAGAAATAATTAGCTATTTTGTTTTCTTGAAGTGATATTTACATTATGCAATCGAATTGAATAGATTTGGGCCACCCGAAGTCGGATACTCGTGGCAAAAGCGTGGTATTGAGTTGATTAGCGCAGTCAAGGTAAGTGGCTTGCCTAACTCTGTGTTGGGGATTTCCCTTAGGCATTTTTATACTGATTTCATTATGTGGGCGCCGTGTACGTGAGGTGAAGAGTGCGTACACGGGTCATTGGTTCTAAAATCCCACTTTACCTTCCATGACATAACTCATTTACAATCCTATATTACTGTTTCATGTTATAACTGATTAGTTAGCCTAGGAATAAGCATGCCTACCTGTCCTTACTTGAATTTCCCCGTATTTGCTATTATTTTGCTCCATGCTTAGGTAGTTTTACCTTATTCTTGCATGATGTTTCCTTGAATTGTTTAATTGAGCCGTATCCGATGATATTCTGTATTTCATATTTAAATTTGGACTACGGACTGAGATTCGGGAGCTTTTCCCCTGTACTGCATTGCATATTTAAATTGGGACTACAGACTGAGATCCGTGAGCTTTTCCCATGTACTGCATAGCATATTTAAATTGGGACTACGTACCGAGATCCGGGAGTTTTCCTCCTATACTGCATTGCATGTTGCTGTTGAGATATATGATGTGCTGAGTCGAGGGCTCTTCTTTATTATTTCCTTCAGTTTTCCTTTTAAATTCTGCTATCATTGCTTATTGATATTTCACTGTTTAGACTTATAACTGACTTGTTTTTAAAACTCAGTAGAGCCTTAACCTGACCTCGTCACTACTTGACTGGAGTTAGGCTTGGCACTTACTGAGTATCGAATGTGGAGTACTCACGCACTTTCCTAGGCATGTTTTCTCCATGTGCAGATCCCGGTACCAGCACTCAGTACCGCGGTTAGGCGCATCATAGCAGCTGCTTAGGAGACCGCGAGGTAACTCTGCCGCGTCTGCAGGATCTCATGTGTCCCCTTCCACTCCAGTATAGATTTAGGAGGCATATATAGTACATTTTTCCTTATTCCTTTGTTTAGAGCTACAGTAGTACAAAGTTTTTGATTTGTGATATTCCGGGTTTTGGGAAAGTAAAAGTTGTACATGTCGAGTGGCTAAGTTTTATAGTATTGCTTCTTCTTTACTGTTTTTGTTATTATTTGTCTTATATTTCCGCAATTTAGGCTTACCTAGTCGTAGAGACTAGGTGCCGTCACAAGACCGTTTGGAGGGTAAATTCGGGTCATGACAAGTTGGTATCAGAGCGTCTAGGTTCATAGGAGTGACAAATCACAAGCCAGTTTATTAGAGTCTCGCGGATCGGTGCGGATACGTTCGTATCTATATTCGAGAGGATATGTAACTGTTAAGAACAATCATATTCTTTGGAATTCCTTATCGTGCTAGTTAATGTCATCAAAATTCTTAAACTCTATTATATTCTTGCTTACAGATGGTTCGTACTCGTACCGGACGTACTGATGACCAGACACCTGAGCCCCCAGCCAGAGGCGTCAGAGGCAGGGGCCGGGGTAGAGGACGAGCACGCGGTGCAGCTCGAGCACCGGCGAGAGCAGAGGTAGAGGATCCCACAGCAGCCATAGTTGGAGGGGCACAAGAGGGCCCTACTATTACTTCAGCCCTCCAGGAGACATTGGCTCAGTTCTTGAGTGCCTTCAGTACTCTGTCTCAGGCGGGACTACTTCCGATAGCCCCAGTTACATCCCAGGCCGGAGGAGGGAAACAGAATCCCGCAGCCCGTACTCCTGGGCAGAGGGTTCATATTGGGCAGGTTCTAGAGTATATTCCTATGCCCCCAGCAGCTCCAGTTCAGCATGAGACTAGGATAGTTGTTCCTGAGGCAGAGCAGCTCCGACTTGAGAGGTACAATAAGTACCACCCACCTGAGTTCATCGGACTAGCTTCGGATGACGCCGTGGGTTTTCTTGAGGGGTGTCATCGCATTCTCCGCACTATGGGTATTGTGGAGACGAGTGGGGTTTCTTTCACTGCTTTCCAGCTGAGGGGAGCAGCTTATCAGTGGTGGCGTGCTTTTGAGCTTAGTAGTCCGGACGAGGTAGCTTCTCTTACTTGGGCTCAGTCTCCAAGATGTTCTTACTTGAGTTTGTCCCTCAGAGCCTCAGGGGCGCTTGGCGTGCAGAGTTTTAGTAGCTACGCCAGGGTACCATGACTGTGTTAGAGTATGTAGTCCGTTACAGCGATTTGGCTCGCCATGCACCAGCTTTGGTTGTCACTGTCAGAGAGAGGGTTCGACGCTTTATTGAGGGACTCCACCCCAATATTCGGACCAGCATGGCTAGAGAGCTGGAGACAGATATTACATACCAGCAGGCCGTGAGTATTTCCCGGAGGATTGAGACTATGTTAGCCCGGGACAGGGAGGAGAGAGAGGCCAAGAGGTCTCGAGAGACTGGTCATTTTTCAAGAGCCCGTGCACCAGTAGCACACTATGGTAGGGGTTTTGTGAGTCGCCCCGTTAATTCAGCTCTTCCAGCAGCCAGTGGTATTCCAGCTCCTTCTAGACCTCAGGAGCCTTATTATGCACCACAAGTATCTCATGTGCATCCTGCTCGAGGTGCTATCACCGGCCAGTTCAAAGTCAGCATCAGCCGCCACGTCCTCCGAGGGGTTGTTTTGAGTGTGATGACCTTCTTCATGTGATCAGAGATTGCCCCAGATCTAGGAGGGGTGCACCACCTCAGACTTATCAGGTTCCACGCCTTCTACCAGGTCCTCCAGCTATTCTTCCAGCCCCAGCTGCTACCCCACCATCTCAGGCAGCTCGAGGTGGAGGTCGGGGAGGTCGAGGTCGCCCTAGAGGGTGAGGCCAGGCCAGATATTATGCTCTTCTAGCCCATTCATAGGCTGTTGCTTCAGACTCAGTCATTACAGGTATCGTCCCCGTTTGTCACAGGGATGCATCGGTATTATTTGACCCAGGATCTACATATTCATATGTGTCTTCTTACTTTGATTCACATTTGGGGATATCTCGGGATTCTTTGAGTTCCCCCGTTTATGTTTCTACTCCTGTAGGAGATTCTCTTATTGTGGACCACGTATATCGGTCGTGTTTGATTGTTATCAGTGGTTTTGAGACCAGGGTTGATTTATTATTACTCAGTATGGTAGATTTTGATGTTATATTGGGTATGGACTGGTTGTCTCCCTACTATGCTATTCTTGATTGTCACGCCCAGACCGTGACGCTGGCTATTCCAGGACTACTGAGTTTAGAGTGGAGAGGTTCCTTAGAGTATACTCCCCGTTGAGTCATTTATTTTCTTAAGGCTCAGCTGATGGTTGAGAAGGGGTGTGATGCGTATTTGGCTTATGTGAGAGATGTTAGTGCTGAGACCCCTACAGTTGAGTCAGTTCCTATTGTCAGGGACTATCCTGATGTATTTCCAGCTGACCTTCCGAATATGCCGCCCCATAGAGACATTGATTTTGGCATTGACTTGTTGCTGGGCACTCAGCCCATTTCCATTCCTCCCTATCGCATGGCTCCTACTGAATTGAAGAAGTTGAAGGAGCAGTTGCAGGAGTTGCTTGACAAAGGTTTCATCAAGCCCAGTGTATCACCTTGGGGTGCTCCGGTGTTATTTATGAAGAAAAAGGATGGTACGATGTGTATGTGTATTGACTACCGGCAGCTGTATAAGGTGACAGTGAAGAACAGGTACCCATTGCCCCGCATTGATGATTTATTTGACCAGCTACAGGGTGCTAGGGTGTTCTCCAAGATTGATCTTCATTCGGGCTATCATCAATTGAAGATTCGGGAGCCGGATATCCCGAAGACTGCCTTCAGGAGCAGATATGGCCACTATGAGTTCGTTGTTATGTCATTTGGGTCGACCAATGTCCCAGCAGCCTTCATGCACCTAATGCACAACGTATTTTAGCCTTATCTTGACACTTTCGTCATTGTGTTCATTGATGACATTCTGGTATATTCTCGGTCCCAGGAGGACCATGAGCAGCATTTGAGGATCGTACTTCAGACATTGAGAGAGAAGAAGTTGTATGCCAAATTTTCTAGGTGTGAATTTGGCTTGATTCTATGGCATTCTTAGGCCATGTGGTATCTTCGGATGGGATCAAGGTAGACCCGAAAAAGGTAGAGGCAGTGCAGAGTTGGCCTAGACCGTCTTCAGCTACTGAGATCTACAGTTTCCTCGGTTTGGCTGGGTATTATCACCGTTTTGTGGAGGGATTTTCATCCATTTCAGCGCCCATGACCAGAATGACCTAGAAGGATTCATCTTTTATATGGACTGAGGAGTGCGAGGAGAGATTTCAGAAGCTCAAGACAGCTATGACTACAACTCCAGTGTTAGTATTACCCATATGTTCAGGGTCCTATACAGTCTATTGTGATGGTTCGAGGATTGGCCTAGGAGCAGTGTTGATGCAGGACGGTAGGGTGATTGCCTACGCGTCCAGACAATTGAAGGTGCATGAGAAAAACTACCTTGTTCATGATCTCGAGTTGGCAGCGATTGTTCACACCCTGAAAATATGGCGTCATTATTTTTATGGTGTTCCCTGTGAGATATTCACGGATCACCGGAGTTTGCAGCACATATTCAGGCAGAAGGATCTCAATTTGCATCAGCGTAGGTGGTTGGAGTTACTCAAGGATTATGACATCACTATATTATACCACCCGGGGAAGGCCAATGTGGTGGCCGACGCCTTGAGTCGCCGGGCGGAGAGTTTGGGTAGTTTGACATATCTTCGTGCAGCTGAGAGGCCCTTAGCCTTGGATATTCAGTCCTTAGCCAGTCAGTTCGTGAGACTGGATCTTTCTGAGCCTCTCCGGGTATTTGCTTGTGTTGTTGCTCGATCTTCTCTTTATGACCGCATTCGGGAGCGCCAATATGATGATCCCAACCTTCGGGCACTTCAGGATAGAGTTCGACAGGGTGATGCCAGGGATGTGACCATACGTGATGATGGTGTGATGAGGATGCATGGCCGTATTTGTGTGCCCAATGTAGATGGACTTCGGGAGTTGATTCTTGAGGAGGCCCATAGCTCGCAGTATTCCATCCATCCGGGTAGCGCGAAGATGTACCAGGATCTAAGACAACACTATTGGTGGCGAAGGATGAAGAAGGATATAGCAGAGTTTGTAGCCAAGTGTCTCAATTGTCAGCAAGTCAAATGTGAGCATCAGAGACCGGGAGGATTACTTCAGCAGATTAAGCTTCCAGAGTGGAAGTGGGAGCGGATCTCCATGAACTTTGTGGTTGGACTTCCTCGGACTGTGGGGAAGCATGATGTTATTTGGGTTATTGTGGATCGGCTGACCAAATCAGCCCATTTCATTCCAGTGTTGACTACTTATACTTCTGAGAGGTTGGCCCAGATCTACATTTGGGACATAGTCCAGTTGCACGGTGTGCCGGTGTCCATTATATCAGATCGAGGTCCTCAGTTCACCTCGCACTTCTGGAGAGCCTTACATAGTGAGTTGGGTACCCAGATATACCTCATCACAACATTTCACCCTCAGATAGACGGACAGTCCGAGCGATGGATTTTGGAGGGTCATGGGATCGATACTTGCCTCTTGCAGAGTTTGCTTATACTAACAGCTACTAGTCCAACATTCAGATGACGCCGTATGAGGCTTTGTATGGTAGGCGGTGCAGGTCTCCAGTGGGATGGTATGAGCCGGGTGAGGCCCGATTGTTGGGTACAAACTTGGTACAGGATGCCCTGGACAAGGTGAAGGTGATCCAGGAGAGACTTTGCACAGCTCAGTCCAGGCAGAAGAGTTTTGCGGACCGGAAGGTTCGTGACTTGGCATTTATGACTGGTGATCGGGTTTTGCTTCGGGTATCGCCTATGAAGGGCGTCATGAGATTCGGGAAGAAGGGTAAGCTGAGTTCGAGGTTCATTGGCCCTTTTGAGGTATTGCAACGGGTTGGGGAGGTAGCCTATGAGTTGGACTTGCCTCCTAACCTAGCAGGAGTTCATCCGGTATTCCACGTTTCCATGCTCCGGAAGTATCACGGTGATCCGACTCATGTTTTGGATTTCAGCTCAGTCCAGTTTGACAAGGATCTATCATATGTTGAGGAGCCTGTGGCTATATTGGACAAGCAGGTCAGAAAGCTCATGTCGAAGAACATTGCCTTAGTCAAGGTTCAGTGGAGGGGTCATCTGGTCGAGGAGGCGACTTGGGAGACCGAGCAGGATATGCAGAGTTAGTACCCTCACCTTTTCACAGCTTCAAGTATGTTTTTACACTCGTTCGAGGACGAACGATTTTCTTAAGAGGGGGAGAATGTAATGACCCGGTCGGTCGTTTTGAGAGTTAGCGCCCCGATCCCCTAATAACTACTTCTACCATGTCTATTTATGTAATTGAAACTTGTTGGAGCGTTGAGTGGTGAAATCCGGAGTGATTTTGGACACTTAGTCCTTAATGTGGATTTTTGCTTTAGAAATCAGGTCGTAGCTAGAACTGTGTGAAGACGGATCCGGAATGGAATTCCGTCGACTCTGTTAGCTCCGTTGGGTGATTTCGGGGGTTAGGAGCGTGTTCGGAACGTATTTTCGAGGTCGGTTGTAGATTTAGGCTTGAAATGGCGAAAGTTAGAATTTCGGCGATTTCGGCCGATAGGTGAAATTTTGATATCGGACTCGGAATGGAATTTCGAAAGCGACAACAGGTCCGTAATGTCATTTATGACCTGTGTGCAAAATTTGAGGTCATTCGGATGGGTTTAGACGTGTTTCGGCATCGAATGTGAATTCTAGAAATTTCATATGTTCTTAGGCTTGAATCTTTGCATAATTCATGATTTTGATGTTATGAGGTGTGTTTTTAAGACTCGGCCAAGTTTGAATGAAGTATTAGGGTTGGTTGGTATGTTTGGTTGAGGTCCAGGGGGCCTCGGGTATGTTTCGGTAACTCAACCGGACATTTTTTGCCTTAAGAACTTTGCTATTTTTTGGTTTTTCTTAAGCATCAGATAATCCTTCAATGTGATTGCGTGAACTTTCTTTATATTTATAAACCAACTGTGAATGAAGACGGTCATCGACCTCTAACCGCACACCAGCGCCTCGAATTTCTAACAATGACCGGAGCTCAAACGAAAAAACTCGTCTGCGAAGCTCGAGCTCGATTGGATCTTGTGTGTTTTGATGTGATTTTGGAATGATTCTGACTGTGCTTTTGCCGGGATGATTTCAGCTGCATTTTTTGCTATTTTCGAGCTGGATTTTGTTGGGTTTTGGTGAGGAATTCTAGCTGAAAATGGCTGGTTTTGGGATTTGTTATTGCTATTTTTTTTATACTGTTTTTGGGGCTGAATTGTAGCATTTTTGAGTTGGAAATTTCAGCTCATTTTTGGGGTGTTGTTTGAAGCTTTAGGGACTGTTTTCCATGGTGGAATCAATTGTTTTTTTGAGGTATTTTTAATGGCTGAATTTTGGAGCCTTTTGGTTGAGGAAGAAGGCTGTTTTGGTGGTTTTTGTGTCGTTTAAGGGTGAATTTACAGCTGGGTTTTGAGCAGCGTTTTCATGGTTGTTTGAGGCTATTTTTTCAGATGATCTACTGGGTGATTTCAGCTGATTTAAGGGTAGTTTTTGGGTGGTTTAAGGGCTATTTTTAGGGGTGGTGTTAATGGTGGTGAGGGAAGAGAAAGCTTCATGCTTGTTCATCACTACCCTTTAAGTTATGAGTATAAGAAGGCTAGGAGAATAAACTGTAAAATTAAAATTGAAGAAGATCCTTGCCTTTCCCTCTGTTTGCCTTCTATTTTACCCGTTCTTTTTCTTTCTTAGAGTAGGGAATCGGCTGAAGGGTGTGGCTGCTCTTCATTTTTCCTCCCGTGTGACTTATGTGTGTGTGCTTATATTGTGCTCCAAATTCTTGGAGAGCAAGTAGAGAAAATATGATAAGAATTTTCAGGTGTGATGTGGGGATAAGGACAAATGAATGTGCTTTTTGTGATGTGGGGATAAGGACAAGAGAATATGCTTTTTTTTTTTTTTTCAGATTGTGCATTTGTGTGTGCATTTTTCAACGTGACATGAGGATGGCATAAAGATAAAGGTGCATCTAATTTGAAATTGCCAAAAATATGTTATACCATGTGCCAGTTAGTTAAGTATTGAAGATAGAGAGGGATCTTTGGTGATGTGGAAATATCTAATTGGCTTTATTAATAGTTAAATAAAGTCTACTCCTACTAAATAAGTAAATAAAAATCAAAGTAAAATTACTACACTCGATATTGATGTAACGACTCGGTCGGTCGTTTTGAGAGTTAGCGCCCCCGATCCCCTAATTACTACTTCTCTCATGTCTATTTATGTTATTGAAACTTGTCGGAGTGTTGAGTGGTGAAATCCGGAGTGATTTTGGACACTTAGTCCTTAAATGTGGATTTTTGCTTTTGATATCAAGCTGTAGCAAGAAATGTGTGAAGATGGATCCGGAATGGAATTTCGTCGACTCCGTTAGCTCCGTTGGGTGATTTCGGGGGTTAGGAGCATGTTCGGAATGTATTTTCGAGGTCGGTTGTAGATTTAGGCTTGAACTGGCGAAAGTTAGAATTTCGGCGATTTCGGCCGATAGGTGAAATTTTGATATCAGACTCAGAATGCAATTCCGAAAGCGAAAACAGGTCCGTAATGTCATTTATGACATGTGTGCAAAATTTGAGGTCATTCGTATGGGTTTAGACGTGTTTCGGCATCGAATGTGAATTCTAGAAATTTCATATGTTCTTAGGCTTGAATCTATGCATAATACGTGATTTTGATGTTATGAGGTGTGTTTTTAAGGCTCGACCAAGTTTGAATGAAGTATTAGGGTTGGTTGGTAGGTTTGGTTGAGGTCCCGGGGGCCTCGGGTGTGTTTCGGGTACTCAACCGAACATTTTTTGCCTTAAGAACTTTTCTGTTTTCTGGTTTTTCTTACGCATCAGATAATCTTTCAGTGCAATCGCGTGTATTGGGACGCGATCGCGTAGAACAAGTTGGGGCCCAGCTAATTTGGTCAGTGCGATCGCAACAGGGGGGTTGCGACCGCATAAGGTCATTGGGCCGGGCAGGGGGAAGTCTTACTCTGTGCGTTCGCTCGGGCCTAGCTGCGGACGCATAGGGTCCAGCCCAGTACTCTCCGTGATCGTAGGTGCTACTGTGCGACCTCATAGTGTCCATTTTAAGGGAGGTGAGGTTTACCCTATGCGATTGCATCCTTAAGTCCGCGATCGCACTTCACAATTTAGGCCTGGGCAGAATATTAAACCCATTTCAAGGGTTTAAGCCTATTTTCACCATTTTCGAATTTTGGAGCTCCGGGAGGGCGATTTTTGAAGACTTTTGCACCTGGGTAATTTGGGTAAGTGATTTCTATCCATTATAGATCAATTTCCATGATTCCAGTCTTAAATTCAACCTTTAATTTCGATTATTTTAGGTAGAAAATGGAAAAAATGGGATGAACTTCATAGACAGAATTATTGAGTTTTGATTGGGTGTTTGACCTCCGATTTGAGAGATTCTTATATGGTTAGACTCGTGAGTGAATGAGTGACCGGAAAATATGATTTTTACCCGATTCCGAGACGTGGGCCCGGGGGACTTTTTGGGCGAATTTCCTAATTTCGCGTATTAGCCTAGAAATAATTAGCTATTTTTTTCCCTTGAAGTGATATTTACATTATGCAATTGAATGGAATAGATTTGGGCCACCCGGAGTCGGATACTCGTGGCAAAAGCGTGGTATTGAGTTGATTAGCGCAGTCAAGTTAAGTGGCTTGCTTAACTCTTTGTTGGGGATTTCCCTTAGGCATTTTTATACTGATTTCATTATGTGGACGCCGTGTACGTGAGGCGACGAGTGCGTACACGGGTCATTGGTTCTAAAATCCCACTTTTTCTTCAATGACATAACTCATTTACAATCCTATATTACTGTTTCATGTTATAACTGATTAGTTAGCATAGGAATAAGCATGCCTACATGTCCCTACTTGAATTTCCCCGTATTTTCTATTATTTTGCTGCATGCTTAGGTAGTTTTACCTTATTCTTGCATAATGTTTCGTTGAATTGTTTAATTGAGCCGTATTCGATGAAATTCTGCATTTCATATTTAAATTGGGACTACGGATTGAGATCCGGGAGCTTTCCCCTTGTACTGCATTGCATATTTAAATTGGGACTAGGGACTGAGATTCGGGAGCTTTCCCTCTGTACTGCATAGTATATTTAAATTAGGACTACGGACCGAGATCCGGGAGCTTTCCCCCTGTAGTGCATTGCATGTTGCTGTTGAAATATATGTTGTTGCTGAGCCGAGGGCTCTTCTTTATTATTTCCTTCAGCTTTCCTTTTAAATTCTGCTATCATTGCTTATTGATATTTCACTGTTTAGACTTATAACAGACTTGTTTTTAAAACTCAGTAGAGCCTTAACCTGACCTCGTCACTACTTGACTGGAGTTAGGCTTGGCACTTACTGAGTACCGAATGTGGAGTACTCACGCCCTTTCCTGCGCATATTTTCCCCATGTGCAGATCCAGGTACCAACACTCAGTACCGCGGTTAGGCGCATCATAGCAGCTGCTTAGAAGACCCCGAGGTAATTCTGCCACGTCCGCAGGATCTCATGTGTCCCCTTCCACTCCAATATAGATTTAAGAGACATATATAGATACATTTTTCCTTAATCCTTTGTTTAGAGCTACAGTAGTACAGAGTTTGTGATTTGTGATATTTTGGGTTTTGGGAAAGTAAAAGTTGGACATGCCGAGCGGCTAAGTTTTATAGTATTGCTTCTTCTTTACTGTTTTTGTTATTATTTGTCTTATTTTTCCGCAATTTAGGCTTACCTAGTCGTAAATTCGGGTCGTTAGAATTTATTTCTTAAAATCTCTCATTTAAAATTAAACTAAACTAAAATAAAATCTTTTTTTTTTGGAAACTTTTTTTTTTTTGTAAAATAAAGATAAAACTTATATTAAAATGTGGCTCTCCTTTTTTGTGTGTTTTTAGTTTTCTTAAACAAAACCTACTAACAATGAAATAAAGGTAAAAATATGTAGATTAAACCTAAAATTACTTACATACTAAAAAGTGTTGAAGAATCCCAAGTGTGGTAAAAAATTAGGTGTTCATAGTGTGGAACGGAATTGATTTGACATGATTCTGACGTCTGGTTGTGAAATAGGAATTATAAAGTGTTCTTCATAATTTCATGTGATTTGGTGTTAAGTTCGTAGTTCTAGGTGTTATTTAGGCGATTTGATCCTACGAGCAAGTTCTTATGATGTTTTTAGACTTGTGTGTATGTTTGTTTTGGAGCCCCGAGGGCTCGAGTGTGTTTCATATAGGCTACAGAGTGATTTGAAACTTAGGAAATTGCTGGTGTTCTTCAGTTCTTATTGCAGGCCTCTGATCTCGCAATTGCGAGATCAGGCTTCGCATTTGCGACCACTTTTGGGTTCGCATTTGCGAGCTACTCATCGTAAATGCGAAGAGTAGCTGGGGCAAGCAGTCCTCGCATTTGTGAGAAAATCTTCGCATTTTCGAAGTTGGTCAAGGGAAGAGGTTCTTCGCATTTGCGAATAAGATGAGTCGCAATTGCGATCCTCTTTTCGCATTTACAAACAATATGTTTGCATTTGCGACAGAAGCAGAAATGCGATATGTTCGCATTTGCGATACCTTTCTCGCATTTGCGAGCTTCGCAATTGCAAAGCTCAGGTCGGAAATGCGACATCTGCAGTTATGTAAAAGTGACGTTAGATGGGATTTTTCATTCATTCTCCAAATTTTCAAAACCTAAAACACAAGATGCGATTTTCCTAAGACTTTTTCTTCCAAAAATCATAGGTAAGTGATTCTAAACTGGTTTCTTTCAATCTTTCACTTCATTTTGCAAGATTTCAACCTAGAATCTAAGGTTTTCATGGTGGAATTGGGGATTTTTGGGTAGAAACTAGGGATTTCAAAAATTGGCGATTTAGACCTCAATTTAAGGTCGGATTCCGAAACCAATTGTATATCCGGGCTCGGGATGAATGGGTAAATGAGTTTTTGTTCGAATTTCGAGTTTGGACCAAGCGGGCCCGGGCATTGACTTTTTAAAAAATGGCCTAAATTGAATTCTTTGCAATCGCGGGTAGTTCCTAAGGCTTAAAATTGAATCGTTTGGTGTGTAATTTGCTAGATTCTATTGGTCTGGAGGCTTATGTGAAGGGGAAAACGGTAATTGAGCATTGAGTGGCTTGTGGAGCCAGGTAAGTGTTGTGTCTATCCTTGACTTGAGGGAATTAGGAACCCTCGGGCTATGTGATTATGTGAAATCCATGTAAGCGGCGTATATGCAAGGTGACGAGTGCTTATATGCCGCCAAATTATTTGGTTTCCCTCTCTTACTGCCTTCCTTTAATTGTTTTCTTCCATGTCATAATTGTTATATGCACTAAATGCTTTCCATGCTTAACTGCTACGTGTTAATCAACTTCCTCCTCTGTTAACTATGTTAGCTCTTTCCATAGGTCCTCTAATACCTTTTACTCGCTTAATTTCACTTGTTTGCGCCTTTTAAATTGTAAATGGTTGGATTGGTCTCGTTGTGTAGTATTATTTGAGTAGATTATACATTTATCAAGGTTCCCTTTCTTGATTGATTGTGTACATTGAGTGTTTGGTACTGATATAGTGGGATCGGGTTGCCTGCCGTAGCAGGTGGAATAAGGGGGATTGATATGGTGGAATAAGGATGAATATATTTATACAGTGGGATCGGGTTGCACGCCACAACAGGTGGAATAAGGGTGGGTTGATGTGGTGAAATAAGGGTGAATTATGATATTGATACGTATATATGGTGGGATCGGGTTGCGCGCCGCAACAAATATATGCTCTTTATTGGTATTGTTATTGTTACGGTGGAATGAGGGAGGATTTTGTGTTGTCTGGTGGGATCGGGTTGCGCCGCAACAAAACTATATGTTTCTATTTCTTGAGCTGCGTTGCTTTCCGGTATTTCTTTAATTATTTGATATAGTAAGGATTAGTAACTCTGGACGACATTGATTCACATTAGAGGATGTGGTTATCATTTTCAGTTGACTGTTTGGTTCTGTTCAGTATCTCTATTATTCTGTCATTTTATATACTGCGTACAGGTTTTAGTATAGGTGCCCCGCCTTAGCCTCGTCACTACCTCGTCGAGGTTAGGCTCGGCACTTACTAGTACATGGGGTCGGTTGTGCTGCTACTGCACTCTGCACATTGTGCAGATTTTGGAGACAGTCCTAGCGGCGGTAATTAGCGAGCTTGGATCAAATAGTTGCGGAGACTTGAGGTACGGCTGTTCAGCGCGCCCGCAACTCCTGGAGTCCCCATCCTCTTTTCTTTTAGCTGTACAACTTCATTCAGACAACTTTATACTTATTATA
The DNA here is from genome assembly GCA_005239495.1 of Nicotiana undulata. Taxonomy (NCBI): domain Eukaryota; kingdom Viridiplantae; phylum Streptophyta; class Magnoliopsida; order Solanales; family Solanaceae; genus Nicotiana; species Nicotiana undulata. The sequence goes on from ML269167.1 coordinate 46,609, forward strand.
AACCTTTATGTGTATTACTTTAGAAGCTCTTGTACTTGTGACACCAGATTCACCGAATTGTAATAAGCGATTGACTGTTTAATTTCTGCATTTGTATTTAGAACATATCTGTTATTTTAATTCGTTATTAATGTTACTGTTTAAGCTGCTAAAAGAAGTAAAATATTCTAATGTTAGCTTGCCTAGCAAGTGAAATATTAGGCGTCATCACAATTCCGACGGTAGAGATTTTGGGTCATGACATCTGGCCAAAGATACATATCGGCTGAACTTATCATCAAGTGATTTATTTGCCATGAGTTCATCGGTGATGAAGTCGAGAGTGGTCCTTCTCTGGTGCTACTTAATTTGAGTATTTGGAGTAACGACAAACATAGTACGAAAACTGAGTAAGTGAGTGTTGTTTTATTCTACGATTATAGTTCCTTTTTGCTTATTCTGACATACTTAATATTAACGGTTTTGACATGCCAAAGATTTCTACGAAGAAACATCATGATTTCTGAAGAAGTTTAGAAATGACACATTCCTATCTGCTATGTGTTGAGGTAAGATTCATCATTTTAATCTTGTAAAAGAAGTTGTGTATTAGACAAAATAGTAATTTAAGTTATTTTTCTAAAATATAGGAATAGTTATTTAATTTTTTTCTAATATTTAAAATAATTATTAATTATTTATCTAATATTTAAAATTTTGATATGAAAAATCATATCATTTAATTCCAGTACATTCAATTTTCCAATTTTAGGGGTCCTTCGTATCAACTATATTTAGATGTAGCAGTTTTAGGTGTCTTCTTTCAATGTTTCTGAGTATCAGTTTAGTAGTCCTTGTTTTTCTTTTATTTGTTTAGGAGTCCTTGTTTTCTTTTTCTTTTTTTAATTTTAGGAGTTTTTTTCCCAACGTATATGAGTAGTTTTGTTAATAATAAAGTAGCCATTTAATTATTTTTCTTATGTTTAGAATTTTAAAATTAACTAAAGTTTTGATTATTAAACCATGCTCGAGAGTAATCTAAAAATTCATTAATTTTAAAATTTCTAAAATTTATGTATCAGGATTAACTAAGAAAATATTTTAATTTTAAGAATATAAAAGAAATTTGGTTGGTAAGAGTCAATAACATTTATGATACTACTCAAGTAAAGAACCAAAAGTGAAATGCCATGGTGATTTTTTATTCTTTGGAGCATAAATTCTTGTTGAATAATAATTAAAATTACAAACTTACAGTTAAAATTTGAGATGAGATAATATTAAGATTTGAATCAACAAAAACAATTTATTTTCCTTAAAATTATGAACAAATTATTAATTCCTTGAATCAATTTAACCCCAAAAAAAAGAATTAATAAACTTGCAGAAAATAAAAGGCCAGTCATCTTCTTTGAATTTATCATATAAATCGGTATTAATATAGTATTAAAAACCAAATTGATGCAAATGCAAACTCTATGCAATAAGGATAAAACAAATAAAAATAATACTCAGTGAGTTGTCATCGATTTTCTTTTCGTACTCACTTCAACAAATGCAACTTCTTATATTTTTCTATATATTAAGTTACTTATTGTTTAGTATTAACCTAGTGTAGTCATTTCAAAATTCTTTATATGTTCTTTACTATTGGACTCTAGATACATATTTTACAGCCCAATTTACATGTTTTTTCTGTACACATATTTTATTGATTGACGTTAGGCGCAGTGCAACGCGTGTATACTGAGATTAGTTATTGTAAAAGCACAAATAATTTATGCTAAATATTAAACGATTAAAATATCCTCGAAATATTTATAAATTATTATAATCTTATATATTTATATAATTTAAGGATATAATTATAAATCACTTAAAATTAGAATTCTTTGCGATAAAACTATACATACACCGCCTACAAAGTTGATTCTACACGGTAAAAGGTTATAACAGTATTGCAAATACATTTCTTGGTTATATTGACGGTTAATATGTCGAGGCTATATAGACAATCTACCAGATAAGATCAAATTTATGCCACTTGAAGAATTAAGATATTTTTATATATCCTTCTCTTATCAATTATTCCCTACTTACCAAATAAAGTGGGCTCTGCTATATTGAGATATATACAGTAAAAATATTTGAAAATGGAGTGAGTAAAAACTTCTTCTTCAATTGCCCTATTTTGAAAATGGAGTGAGTGAAAACTTCTTCTTCTACAATTGCCCAACAGTGAAAACTTCTTCTTCTACAATTGCCCGACCTAAGTCAGTGGCCATGGAAATCTCAACCAAATTAAACCAAATTCCTTCCAAACCATCTGATATTGATTCTAAAACCACTCAAACTATGTCAAACGATCTTGGTTATAGTTTCAAAGAGAAATTAATAGCGAGTGAGCATAACTCCTTCATCAATATTTTAACCCCCACACTTGACACCCTTCAATAGCACAAGAGTCTAATCAGACATAGAAAAACTATACTTCTATAAAGGGACATCAAAGTCATCCCTCTTTGGAAGAACAAAATCGTATCTATCAACCATGGAGGTTCTCACTCATTATTAAGCTTCACGGTAAAAGAATCTAGCATAATTTTCTAAAAAGAAAAGTTCAAGAAACCTGGAAAATCCATGAGAATTTTCCCATAATCGATCTAGGGGCGGGCTATACTAATTACATCACTAACTTTAATTGTGAGGAACACATGTTTAAGGTCCTTCACTATGGTCCATGGTTCATCTTTGGACATTTACTCTCAGTCCAAAGATGGAAACAAAACTTTGTGGCAACGGATGAAAACAATTCTCTTATAGTCGGTTGGGTTCGACTGCCACAATTACCAACCAAATTCTATGATGGTCTCGTTTTAGAAAAACTAGGTAACACGTTTGGAAAATTATTAAAAATAGATGCATGTACATCTTCGACCTTATGAGGTCGTTATGCAAGATTATGCATTGAACTGCCTCTTGAGGATCCAGTTATCCCTCTTATTCACATTGGAAACCATAAGCCAGTTGTCTAGTGTCACGATCCAATTTACCCTCCGAAAAGTATCGTGACGGCACCTAGACTCTAGGACTAGGTAAGCCTAATTTGCGGATAAAACTTAATTAAAAATACTATAAATAAAGAAATAAAGGAGAAAATCTGAATAATCATTAAAATGCCGCTCGACTCGTACAAAATATAAACCCCAAAGACCCGGATTGTCACAATATAGTCACAAGCTTCTACACTACTGTAGCTCCAAGCAAAACTGGAAAAGTACATAGGAAAAATCTCTATAAGTCAGAATAGAAGGGGACTCAAAGGATTCTGCGGACCGACATAAATACCTTGCAGTTTCCTGGATATAGCAGCAACAACTAGTCACGCGACTAATAACTCGTACCTGGATATGCACACGAAAAACATGTGCAAGAAAGGGCATGAGTACACCCCATTTGGTACCCAGTAAGTGCTAAGACTAACCCCGGTCAAGTAGTGACGAGGTCAGGTTAAGGCTCTACTGGATTTTTATATAAATCAATTTTTTAAAATAGTACGAAAGGTAAGTAATTCCTACAATAAACAGTTAAAGAAAATATTCTAAAACATAACAGTAAAGAGAGCCCTCAGCACAGAACAATGTAACACAAGGTGGAATCTCACGGGATACCGTCCCGTAGTTCCAAGTGATTATGCAGTACAGGGGGATCTCCCGTAATACGTCCGTAGTCCCAAAATCAATATGTAGTGCTGGGGGATCTCCCGGATTACGTCCGTAGTCCCAATTTAAATATGCGATGCGAAATAATTAAAAACTAAGGCATCAATTTAAACAGTTCATCAAATCGCAGGTAGGGTAAAGAAATAAGCTAACTAAACATGGCGCACAGAGTGTCAAATCACGTCCTTGCCACGAGTACCCGACTCCAAATGACCCAAATCTATTCAATTCAATTGCATAATGTTGTGATGACCCATAAGGGTCATCCCGTGTAATTTTAACTAAAGTTGTGTTGCGAGGCCCTGAAAGCCTCCGTTTATCTCACCTCGATGTGCGTGCGCAGCCCGGGCGCATAGCCGGGAAGCCTTTATGTGGAAAACTGGAAAAAGTGTGAATATATGGTAATTAATTGAGTAAAGTTGACTTTGGTCAACATTTTTGGTAAATGGACCCGGACTCGAGATTTGACGGTCTTAGAAGGCCCGTAGGAAAATATGGGACTTGATCGTACGCCCGAAATCGAATTCCGATGTCCCAAGTCCGAGAAATGAATTTTTAAAGAAAATTTGTTTTCTGAAAAATATTAAGGCTTTTGAAAATGAAACTTTGATGTGGAACCTGTGTTACCGGGCCCGTGTTGTGGTTCCGAAACCCGGAACAGGTTCAGTAGGGTTATTATGTGTTATCTGTGAAACTTGGTAAGGAACGGACTTAGTTTGACGTGTTTCGGATTAGAAGTGGAAAAATATGAAAGTTTATGATGTTTCGAAATATTACAATGATTTCAGAGTAAAATTCGATGTTTATGATGGTATTTCGGTGTTTTGATTATTCGAATAAACCCGTAATATGTTTCCTAATTTGTGTGCACTTTTGGTTTGAGGTTCCGAGGGCTCGGGAAAGTTTCGGGTATGTTTCGGGATGCCTTAGGCTTAGAATCACAGCTGTTGCAGGTCTGAGGAGTCGAGCCTCTGAACCCCTAACGCGGTTCGCGGTCGCCCTAGCGCGGTCCGCGGTGAGGCCTTCGCGGCCGCGGTCGTTTAAGAGCGGTCCGCGGTGGGGAGTTCCTGCGAGGTCTGCATCAAGGCCTTCGCGGTCGTGGTCGCTCTAGCGCGGTGGAGGCCTAGCAGGGGTATATATAAATGGGATTTTCAGTTATTTCTCACTTTTTCAAAACCCTAAAACATAAGAGGCGATTTTTCAAACACTATTTCTCCTTCAAAAACATTGGTAAGTGATTTCGAACTCATTTTATTTACTCCTTAACTCCTTTTCACAAGATTGCATCCTAGAATCTAGGGTTTTCATGGGGAAATTGGGAATTTTGGGAAAAACCTAAAAATATTGAAATTTGAGAATTTAGACCTCAATTTGGGGTCGGATTTCAAAACCAATTATATACCCGGGCTCGGGGGTGAATGGGTAATCGGGTTTTGGTCTGAATTATGGGTTTGGACCAAGCGGGCACGGGGTTGATTTCCGACTTCTAGGGGAAAACTTTAGAAAACTCATTTCCATGCATTCGAATTGTTCTAATTAGCATTCATTGATATACTTAAGTAACTTGTGGCTAGATACAAGCGTGTTGGCGGTGGAATCAAGAGGCAAAGCGGTAGTTGAGGCTTGAATTGTGTTCGAGGCATCGAGGTAAGTGTTTGGCCTCACCTTAGCTTGAGGGAATAGGTATAGAGTCTTATTTGCTATGTGATATTCCATGTCCAATGTATAGGTGAGGTGACGGGCACCTATATGTTGTGGTCAAGCATGCCCCTGAGTCGAACTTGCTAACTTTCATTGTTTTCTTTGATATTCTCTGTGTTGCGGATTTATTATCATTCTGGAAGTGATATATTGAGAGTATTTAATTATGTGGAAAATTATTTGATTATTCGTTCGGTTGAGGATTTTATTGTTGAGTTATACCTTTGATTGAGATTGGTTATAGTTGAGTCCCTTGCCGGGACGGTAGAATCTTTGTTGAACATTTTTGTGTATTTGAGGTTTTCTATTATTGTATTTCCCTGCCTAATTGTCACTTTTATTTATGTTATGCATGAGGGGACATTCTGTGTCGAGTGATGTGAGGTTTTGCACGAGGGGACATGTCGTGCCGAGTGATTTCCTATTATTGCACGAGGGGACATTCCGTGCTGAGCGATTATTATATATTCCACGAGGGGACATTCTGTGCCGAGTGACTGTGAGGTTATGCACGAGGGGACATTCCATGCCGAGTGATTTATTTATTTATGCACGAGAGGACATTCCGTGTCGAGAGATTATGTGGTTATGCACGAGGGGACATGTCGTGCCTTTTTTTTTGTTATTTACTTGTTCCGAGCTGTTAAATTCCTGTTGTTATTTCTACATTTCCATTGTTATCTTATTCTGTTGTTTCAGTGAGTTGTTACCCCTTGTCCCCAACATGTTCTCCCCGTTGTTGTAATTTACCTGCTTATATTGTGTTATTATTTTCCTGTTATATTATTGAATTGCACAGGTGTTATCTGTTGTCGTGTCCTAGCCTCGTCACTACTTCGCCGAGGTTAGGCTCGACACTTACTCAGTACATTTGGGTCGGTTGTTCTGATGCTACACCTGCACATCTTTAGGTTGTGCAGATTATAGCGCCGGACCTAGTGGACAGGGATTCAGGGAGTAGCCTTCAGTCCACGGAGACACTGAGGTAGTCCTGCAGGCATCCGCATGCCTTGGCGTCACCTCTCACCTCTTTCCTCCTGTCTTATTTTACATTTTTAGTTAGTTGTATCATTTTATTTCAAACTCTTGTCTTTAGCAAATCTTAGACAGGTTCGTGAGTTTGTGATTCCGGTTTCTGGGGTTGTACTTTAGGAAATTATTACGAGATTCCATTTAGTTCTTGAATTTTTATAATACTTCCGCATTTTTATTATAATTGTTCCGGTCATTTTTGGTTATTTAACTGTTAATAAGTCAATTTATATCAAAACGTTGGCTTGTCTAGCGTGTTAAACGTTAGACTCTATCACGGCCTGAAGGTGGGATTTTGGGTTGTGACAAGTTGGTATCAGAGCACTAGGTTTCTTAGGTCTCACAACTCACAGACAAACTTGGTAGAGTCTGAGGGATCAGTACGGAGACGTCTGTACTTATCCCCCAGAGGCTGCAAAGTTAGGAATAACTTCATTTTCTCTTCTTCTCTGTCGTGCGATTTGAATTCTTAATGCTAATTGAGTCTCTATTCTATTCTCTCACAGATAGAGAGAACGCGTGCTTCCTCATCTACCGATCAACAGCCCGATCCTCCTATTACAGCTCCTACGAGGGTTCGAGGACGAGACCGAGGCCGTACTAAAGGCCAAGGCCGTGCTAGAAGCCAAGGCAGGGGCAGGGCTCAGCCCAGAGCAGCAGCCCTAGTACAGGACCTACAGGTAGACTTTTCCGGTGTGGTTCCTGCTCAGACGGTTCCAGTTGGACCAGCTCAGGTCCCAGAGGGGTTCATTGCCACCCCGATTCTTCAGGACGCTCTTGTCCGCTTAGTGGGACTTATGGAGAGCGTGGCTCAGGCCGGTCTTCTTCCTACTGCACCAGCCGTCTCTCAGACCGGGGGAGGGCCCCAGACTCTTGCTACTCCAGATTCCGGCACCTCAGATAGTCGGGGTAGCTCAGTCGGGTATTGTAGCACCGGCAATTGAGGGAGCAGCTATGTCAGCAGATTCCCTATGGATATTAGATCGGTTCACCAAGCTATTTCCTACTACTTTTACTGATGCACCGTCAAAGGATCCCCAGAATTACTTGGATAGTTGTTATGAGTTTCTTCGGAACATGGGCATTGTGGAGACCAACAAGGTCGATTTTGCTACTTTTCGTCTTTCCGGTAACGCCAAGACTTGGTGGAGAGACTACTGCTTGACCAGGCCAGCTGGGTCCGCACCTTTGACTTGGGCTTAGTTCTACGAGTTGTTCTTGGGGAAGTTTCTTCCAGTTACTCAGAGGGAGGATCTTCGGAGGCAGTTTGAGCGCCTCCAGCAGGGATCTATGACTGTTACACAGTACGAGACTAGGTTCATCACTCTGGCCCGTCATGATATTATGATACTCCCCACTGATCGAGAGAGAGTGAGGAGGTTTATCGAGGGTCTAACTCAGCCTATCAGACTACAGATGGCCAGGGAGACAGGTACTGATATATCCTTTCAGGATGCGGCCGATGTGGCCAGGCGTATTGAGATGGTGTTATCGCAGGGTAGTGGTCAGGGGTCTGAATAGAGACCTCGTCATTTTGGACGGTTCAGTGGCGCCTCATCTGGAGGCAGAGATTCTTTTGGCAGAGGTCATCCTCCTAGGCCTTATCGGTCGGCACTTCAGGTATCCCGCAGTGCCCCATCAGCTCGCATCAGTGCACCGCCAATTTAGAGCTTTCAAGGTGGTCATTCTGGTCGTCAGGGACAGTTCCCGGGTCAGTATTCTCAGCAGCCGAGGTCTTGCTTCACTTGCGGTGGTACGAGGCTTATTTCCAGGTTTTTCCCTCAAGGTTTTGGTGGTCCACAGTATCAGGGTTCCCGTGCCATGGTTCCCGCATCAGGTGCACCCCCGCCCCCTCAGCCAGCTAGGGGTGGTGGTCGAGGTGCCAGAGGTGGAGGTCAGATTCATAGAGGTGGAGGACAGGCCACGAGAGGTAGGGGTCAGCCCGTAGTAGGTCGACCCAGAGATGTTCAGGACGGAGGGTCTTCGCCCCGGTTCTATGTTATTCCTTCCAGGCCTAAGGCTGAGGCCTCTGATGCAGTTATTACAGGTACGATTTCAGTTTGCAGCCGAGATGCTTCGATTTTATTTGATCCGGGTTCTACTTTCTCCTATGTGTCTTCATATTTTTCCCCTTATCTGAGCATGCCCCGTGATTCCCTGAGCGCTTCTGTATATGTGTCTACCCCGGTGGGTGATTCTATAGTGGTAGATCGAGTCTACCATTCATGCTTAGTAGTTATTGGTGGTTTGGAGACCCAGGTAGATCTTTTGCTTCTTGATATGGTTGACTTTGATGTTATATTGGGGATGGATTGGTTATCTCCCTACCATTCTATTCTGGACTGTCACGCCAAGACTGTGACCTTGGCCTTACCTGGAGTACCTCGTTTGGAGTGGAGAGGGACTCCTAGTCCTTCATCCGGTAGAGTTATTTCATATATGAAGGCTCGACGTATGGTCGAGAAGGGTTGTTTGGCCTATTTGGCCTACGTTCGTGATTCTAGCGCTGAGGTTCCTTCTATGTAGTATGTGCCCGTGGTTCGTGAGTTTCCAGAGGTATTCCCTGCTAACCTGCCAGGTATGCCACCCGACAGGGATATTGATTTTTGCATTGAGTTGGCTCCGGGCACTCAGCTCATTTCTACTCCGCCGTATCGTATGATCCCGCCAGATTTGAAGGAATTGAAGGAGCAGTTACAGGATTTGTTGGATAAAGGCTTCATTAGGCCTAGTGTTTCTCCTTGGGGTGCCCCAGTATTGTTTGTCAATAAGAAAGACGGCTCAATGAGGATGTGTATTGACTACCGGCAGTTGAATAAGGTTACAATTAAGAATAAGTATCCTTTGCCGAGGATTGATGATCTATTTTACCAGCTTCAGGGTGCTACAGTGTTTCCCAAGATAGACTTTAGATCTGGTTACATCAGCTGAAGATTAGGGCGTCTGATGTCCCTAAGACAGCCTTTCGCACTCGTTATGGGCATTATGAATTCTTGGTGATGTCATTTGGGTTGACAAATGCCCCTGCTGCTTTTATGGATTTGATGAACCGAGTGTTCAGGACATTTTTTGACTCATTTGTGATTATTTTTATTGACGACATCTTGATTTACTCCCGTAGCCGAGAGGAGCATGAGCATCACCTTCAAGTCGTCCTCCAGACTCTGAGGGATAGGCTGTTGTATGCCAAATTTTCTAAGTGTGAGTTCTGGTTAAGTTCAGTGGCATTTCTGGGCCATGTTGTGTCGGCAGACGGTATTCACGTAGATCCCAAGAAGATTTCAGCAGTCAGAGATTGTCCTAGACCCACTTCAGCTACAGAGATTCGGTTTATTATCGTCGATTTGTGGAGGGCTTTTCATCTATCGCAGCCCCGATGACCAGGTTGACCCAGAAGGGTGCCAAGTTCAGGTGGTCGGATGAGTGTGAGGTGAGCTTTCAAAAGCTCAAGACAACCTTGACCACGACATCGGTGTTAGTTTTGCCCACAGGTTCAGGGCCATATACCGTGTATTGTGATGCTTCGCTGGTTGGGCTTGGTGCAGTGTTGATGCAGGAGCGCAAGGTTATAGCTTATGCCTCACGTCAGTTGAAGGTTCATGAGAAGAATTATCCAGTCCACGATTTGGAATTAGCAGCTATTGTTCATGCGTTGAAGATTTGGAGGCATTATCTGTATGGGGTGCCATACGAGGTGTTCACGGATCATAAGAGTTTGCAGTATTTTTTCAAGCAGAAGGAGTTGAATATGAGGTAGAGGAGATGGTTAGAGCTGTTGAAGGATTATTACATTACCATCTTATATCATTCGGGGAAGGCCAATGTGGTGGCCAATGCCCTGAGTCGGAAGTCAGCCAGTATGGGTAGTCTTGCTTAATTGTCAGTCAGAGAGCAACCGTCTGCTTTGGATGTTCAGGCTTTGGCCAACCGATTTATGAGATTGGAGGTTTCTGAGACTGACAGTGTTTTGGCCCATACCGTGGACCGTTCTTCATTATATGATCGTATTCAGGCCAGGCAGTATGAAGATCGTCATTTGTGTGTTCTTAGAGATACGGTACAACACTGTCAACAGGTTAAGTACGAGCACCAGAGACCCGGTGCTTTGATGCAGTAGATTCAGCTTCCCGAGTGGAAGTGGGAACATATCACCATGGATTTTGTAGTTGGACTCCCACGGACTTAGAGGATGTTTGATGCAGTGTGGGTTATTGTGGATAGGCTGACCAAGTCAGCGCACTTCATTCCTGTATCAGTTTCATATTCAGCGGAGAAGTTGGCAAAGATCTATATGAGAGAGATTGTTCGATTGCATGGTGTGCCCGTGTCCATTATATCAGACCGAGGTACTCAGTTTACCTCCCATTTTTGGAGAGTATTTCAGCGAGAGTTGGGCACACAGATTGAGTTGAGCACAACATTTCATCCTCAGACGGACGGTCAGTTCGAGCGTACTATTCCAGTTTTGGAGGATATTTTGCGGGCTTGTGTCATTGACTTTGGAGGATCATGGGACCAGTTCTTGCCTTTAGATGAGTTTGCCTACAACAACAACTATTAGTCGAGCATTCAGATGGTTCAGTAGAAGGCGTTGTATGGTAGACGGTGTCAGTCTCCAGTTGGGTGGTTTGAGCCGGGAGAGGCTAGATTGTTGGGCTCTGAGTTAGTCCAGGATGCGTTGGACAAGGTGAAGATCATTCAGGATAGACTTCGTACATCTCAGTCCAGGCAGAAGATTTACGCGGATCGTAGAGTTCGAGATTTGGCATTTATGATAGGAGACCGGGTATTTCTTCGGGTGTCGCCCATGAAGGGCGTGATGAGGTTCGGAAAAAAGGGCAAGCTGAGCCCTAGGTACATTGGTACATTTGAGATTCTGGATAAGGTAGGAGAGGTGGCCTGCATACTTGCTTTGCCACCGATTTTATCAGCAATGCATCCTGTGTTTCACGTATCTATGCTTCGGAGGTATATTGCAGATCCATCTCATGTACATGACTTCAGCGGTGTCCAGTTGGACAAGGATTTGACTTATGAGGAGGATCCGGTAGCCATACTAGCTCGACAGGTTCGTCAGCTGAGATCGAAGAGTTATCCTTCGGTCTGTGTTCAGTGGAGAGGTCATCCTGTTGAGGCAGCTACCTGGGACTCCGAGTTCGATATGCGGAGCCGATATCCCTATCTTTTCCCTAATCCAGGTACCTTTCCATGTCCGTTCGAGGACGAACGTTTGTTTTAGAGGTGGAGATTGTGATGACCCAAAAGGGTCATCCCGTGTAATTTTAAATAAATCTGTGTTGCGAGGCCCTGAAAGCCTCCGTTTATCTAACCTCGATTGCGTGCGCATCCCGGGCGCGTAGCCAGGTAGCCTTTATGTGGAAAACTGGAAAAGAATGTAATATATGGTAATTAATTGAGTAAAGTAGACTTTGGTCAACATTTTTGGTAAACGGACCCGGACTCGTGATCTGACGGTCCCGGAAGGTCCGTAGGAAAATATGGTACTTAGGCGTATGCCCGGAATCAAATTTCGAGGTCGCAAGTCCGAGAAATGAATTTTTAAAGAAAATTTGTTTTCTGAAAAACATTAAGGCTTTTGAAAATGAAAATTTGATGTGGAACCTATGTTACCGGGCCCGTATTGGGGAGTTCCTGCGAGGTCTGCATCAAGGCCTTCGCGGCCGCGGTCGCTCTAGCGCGGTCCGCGGTGGAGGCCTGGGAGGGGTATATATAAACGGGATTTTCAGTTATTTCTCACTTTTTCAAAACCCTAAAACATAAGAGGCGATTTTTCAAACACTCTTTCTCCTTCAGAAACATTGGTAAGTGATTTCGAACTCATTTTCTTTACTCCTTAACTCCTTTTCACAAGATTTCATCCTAGAATCTAGAGTTTTCATGGGGAAATTGGGAATTTTGGGAAAAACCTAAGTATATTGAAATTTGAGAATTTAGACCTCAATTTGGGGTTGGATTCCAAAACCAATTATATACCCGGGCTCGGGGGTGAATGGGTAATCGGGTTTTGGTCTGAATTTCGGGTTTGGACCAAGCGGGCCCGGGGTTGATTTCTGACTTTTAGGGGAAAACTTTAGAAAACTCATTTCCATGCATTAGAATTGATCTAATTAGCATTCATTGATATACTTAAGTAAGTTATGGCTAGATACGAGCGTGTTGGCGGTGGAATCAAGAGGTAAAGCGGTAGTTGAGGCTTGAATTGTGTTTGAGGCATCGAGGTAAGTGTTTGGCATAACCTTAGCTTGAGGGAATAGGTATAGAGTCTTATTTGTTATGTGATATTCCTTGTCCAACGTATAGGTGAGGTGACGGGCACCTATATGTTGTGGTCAAGCATGCCCGTGAATCGAACTTGCTAACTTTCATTGTGTTCTTTGATATTCTCTGTGTTACGGATTTATTATCATCCTGGAAGTGATATATTGAGAGTATTTAATTATGTGGAAAGTTATTTGATTATTTATTCGGTTGAGGATTTAATTGTTGAGTTATACCTCTGAGCGAGATTGGTTATAGCTGAGTCCCTTGTCGGGACGGTAGAATCTTTGTTGAACATTTCTGTGTATGTGAGGTTTTCTATTGTTGTATTTTCCTATCTAATTATCGCTTTTTTTTATGTTATGCACGAGGGGACATTCCGTGCCGAGTGATGTGAGGTTTTGCACGAGGGGACATGCCGTGGCGAGTGATTTCCTATTATTGCACGAGGGGACATTTCGTGCTGAGCGATTATTATTTATTGCACGAGGGGACATTCCGTGCCGAGTGACTGTGAGGTTATGCACGAGGGGACATTCCGTGCCGAGTGATTTATTTATTTATGCACGAGGGGACATTCCGTGCCGAGTGATTGTGAGGTTATGCACGAGGGGACATGCCGTGCCTTCTTTTTTGGTTATTTACTTGTTCTGAACTGTTAAATTCCTGCTGTTATTTCTACATTTCCATTGTTATCTTATTCTGTTGTTTTAGTGAGTTGTCACCCCTTGTCCCCAGCATGTTCTCCCCGTTGCTGTAATTTACCTGCTTATATTCTGTTATTATTTTCCTGGTATATTATTGAATTGCATATGTGTTATTTGTTGTCGTGTACTAGCCTCGTCACTACTTCGCCGAGGTTAGGCTCGACACTTGTTCAGTACATTTGGGTCGGTTGTACTGATGCTACACCTGCACATCTTTATGTTGTGCAGATTATAGCACCGGACCTAGTGGACAGGGATTCAGGGAGTGGCCTTCAGTCCACGGAGACATTGACGTAGTCCTACAGGCGTCCGCAGACCTTGGCGTCACCTCTCACCTCCTTTCTCATGTCTTATTTTGCATTTTTAGACAATTGTATCATTTTATTTCAAACACTTGTCTTTAGCAAATCTTAGACTGGTTCGTGAGTTTGTGATTCCGGTTTCTGGGGTTGTACTTAAGGAAATTATTACGAGATTCCATTTAGTTCTCTAATTTTTATAATACTTCCGCATTTTCATTATAATTGTTCTAGTCATTTTTGGTTATTTAACTGTTAATAAGTCAATTTATATCAAAACGTTGTCTTGTCTAGCGGGTTCAACGTTAGACGCCATCGCGATCTGAAGGTGGGATTTTGGGTCGTGACAAATGTAAATATAACTTCAAGTAGTTAATGTAACTAAATAATTTGAAGCTAATACGCGAAATAAGAAAAAATCGCCCCAAAAAGTTCCCCGGGCCCACGCCTCGGAATCAAGTAACAATTGCAAATTTAGCGCACCCATTCACTTACGAACACACCCGAACAAGAATCATCAAAATATGACATCAAAATCCCATTAAATTCTCGGAATTTCAATTGGGGAACTTTTCTCCCATTTTCAAACTTTTTCCCATAAATTCCTTAATTAGATAGAAGAACTTACTATAGATTGACGAAATACAAATGAAATAATATTCAGAATCGTTACCTACTAATCTCCTCTTCAAAATCCTCACAAAATCGCCTATTCCGAGCTCCAACACGATTTTAGAAGTTATGAACTCAAACCCTTGATTTTTCATATTTCTTACCAGCAATTTTTGCTTCTGCGAGGGACCCACCGCACCTGCCGTTCTGCTTCTGCGGCAGGGGTCCCGCATGTGCGAAAATTCATTAAATGCCCAGATTCCGCATCTGCGGTACCTTCTTCGCAGATGCCATTCCGCTTCTGCGGCAGGGGTCCCGCATGTGCGAAAATTCATTAAATGCCCAGATTTCGCATCTGCGGTACCTTCTTCGCAGATGCCATTCCGCTTCTGCGGTCCATGATACGCATTTGCGTCAACTGACCCCTAAGCCTAAGACCGCACCTGCGGTCCAAAATCCGCAGGTGCGAAAATGACAGGTTCAGCAACACCAGCAACTTCTTAAGTTCAAAATCCTTCCCGTTGAGCATCTGAAACACACCCGAGGCCCCTACGACCTCAACCAAACCTACCAAGCAGTCATATAACATCATTCGAACTTAGTCGAGCCTTAAAACCACATAACATAACACCAAAAATAAGAGTTAAGCATGAATTCAAGCCTAAGAACTTAGCATTTTTCTGAAATCCACAAACGATGCCGAAACACGTGTTATATTGGGCAATAAATTACGCAATTTCACAAGCATTTGATGAGAAGTTAACTTTACTGTTCCAGTACGACAGCAGAATGTAGGAGGTTCATATTGAAATCTTTTCGCTAAGCAAAATTTGCAGATTGGAATTTTCTAAAGCGAAACATAGTTTGATTGCAAGCGAATGATGTTCGGAGTAAACTTTATGGTTGTTGTACCGTCTGTATATTTGAAATGGATCATTAAAACTAAGGCAAAGCAAAATCAGTCATGACCGTTAATGGGACACAAAAGCCTGAAAAAACCTTTGGGTGTAACTATCTTGGAGACTTTGTTATGTTGTTCATTGGATACAGTTGACGTTGAACCTAAAATGAAGGTAAGTGGTCTTTAGATGGAACTAAATAGTGGTAGTTATTTTAAAAGTGCGCAAAGAGGTTATACTCACCTTTTTCATAGATGGAGAATGGACGTGTTTCATCTCTTTCTTTACCAACCATTGTTCCGATCAAGGGAATAGTAGTTATATTCTCAAAAAGCGTATGTCTCTTTGACTCTTGGTATTTTAGTCAACGTTGTAGCAATAACTTTTGCTTTTTCTCTACTGTCATCTCTTTGTATTTTTCACGCGGACTGACATTTCTCTCTGTCTCTGATAGGAGACGTTTATTTTTTTGTGTATGATCCATCACAGTCGTAGTTTTGACTCCTTAAAAAGTTGTGCAAACTATCGCACAACTCTTTAGCAAAATATCAATTTCTATTAGCGAGTATGTGGAAGCACAAAAAGGTACTGTACTTTTATATATGTAGTACCTGCTGTGAGCACCAATAGCGGCTATCGTCAAACAACATTACATAAAAACATAATTTTGGTGGAATATGATTTAAAATTAATATCCACACTAAAAACTTTTCGATAGAGTCTCTAATCTATATATTTATATTGACACTATAAATATCACAAAATTATGAACTTTTAACATGATATATTGGTCAACTTTTACCCTTCATAAGTGCAGTTCATGTTGAATAAAAATCACAATTATAATTAATAATCTATCTGCGGCAAAACTAAGATCTAAGATTTTAAGGACTTCCATAGGGTAGAACTTCTTTTTTCATTGAGTTAACTAAATAAGATCGGCATTAATCATTGAGAAGCATTAAATCAATTGTAATTTCATGAATTCAAATGGCACCAGTTCTAATCAAAGTTCTTCCTCATATAGTCAGACGCGGATTCAAGATAAAATTTTTAATGGGTTTAACTTTCTCCGAAATTGATTATGCCGTTAAAATTATGGGTTCAAATCTAATAAATGTTTAAATTTTAATAGGTTCATACATACATATTTATATTTCATGTCAAAGGTTATGGGTTCAAATGAACCCGTTTTGAAATGCTACATCCGCTCCTCGATTCAATCATTCCCTCCTATTAACTATTTTAGTTTTGAAAAACAATATAAGTTGCAGGTTAAATATGTCCAAAAAGGTCAGTTATATACCTTAACTTTACGGGTGACCTATTACTTACTTAACATTAACGATTAGAAGTACGACGGGCAGGAGAAACACATAATATCTTAATAGGAGCCTGCGTTTACAAATATATAAAGATAAGATAGTTGGTTACCTGTAAGCAAGTTGAGCAGCTCTTTTTGTCGTGCCAAATGTAACAGAAACGGCAGCAGTACTGCAAAGGCGGAAATAAGTTGCAGTCATTTTCAGGATCAAGTTCAACACATTGTGCGTTGAAAATACTAGCAAAAATATTCTCTACAGAAAGTGTAATGTGACTGTCTTAAGATGAACAGTAAAGACAAGAAAGAAGATCGTTACAGTAAGCTCATTGTAAAATTTTGTTACTGTTTTCTAAAAGAGCTTTGCAATAGCTAAGCAAATAACATCATAGACCAACTAAGAACATATATACTGGCAATAGCAAAAAAGACTCCATTTTATCAAAAGTTAAATAACATTGTTTCATTTGGCCTTTCAAATTTTCAACATATTCAATTATAGTACTCTTTCTATTATGAAGACACGGTAGAACATAATAAAAGAATACAACACATTATCTACTATGACACCAAATAACACAGGATGTAGCACTTGGTAGGCATCTGGTTTCCCATCTGTCCAATACTTCTTTTCTCCCTTAAATATTTTTTACTTTAATTGAAATTTAAATCTGCAGCTGTTTTCGAGACATTCGACCAATTGATATTCCGTCAGTACTTCTGATAATAAGAAGCAAAAATCCGATAGCCTAACTTGTGTGTTAACTTCAGAACTGACTTGGTAACCTTGCTACTTCCCTACAGTATGAATCAGACATGATTGAAGTTCCAAAGTATTGTAATAAATATTTACTTGAGTGTAATGGTTTTCTATTTATTTTAGAAGAAGTAAAATATGTGATTCTTACCATATTGTCCTTCCTTCGTCTACTGCTTCTACCCACTACTTCTTTTGGGTCGTCGGGTCCTGTTAACTTCCCCGCCATTCTTGTAACTGTCACCTGTAATCCGCGCAGGTGTGTCCGCACCCCCCTGAGTGGATGATAAAGAAAGGATTTCTCGGAGCAACCCCCCAGGTTCCAGACCCAGGAGTCAACTTTCCCGTATGAACATTAGGTACATGTATCAGTCCGTGGAAGAGTGAAATGAGAGTTACGAGGTTGGCCTAACCTAACTTGATGACACGCTTATAGAGTTTTTCGACCTGAAATGCTGCGTAAAGCGTCTTTCTTGCTCGGTGATCAGTCAATGAAGTCATTCTAGATCCCTGACTCGTCTCATTCTGAGCCTTTGGCCTGTTTGACATTGGGTCAAATCTGTCGTCTAGGCATCGTCCCTTCTCTTGATCTAATTCGGTTACAACTCGATAGTGAGTTTTGAGGGTCAAGTAAGGGATTGGGTTGAGAGGAGGGTCACAGTCCTTCTATATACGAAATACTTAATAGCTAACGGCCGTATGGCATCTATCCATCCATACTGAAGTTTTTGAGACTGAGGGCTTGGATCGAGGTCCTGAAAAGGTGCAAAGTCCTCTACTATTTTACTTCTCTAAATACTTCTTCTTCCTTTTTCTATATCTCTGTAGTCATAGTTTTGTTATAGGAGTTATTCTGCATTTATGTCTCGATTAAAATAATCTAGATTTGTTTCCTGCTGCCAAATTAAAGCAGCTGCCAGATCAACATGATAACAATATATATACAGTTCTTTCCTGGACTCTTTTTTCCTAAAGTTTGACCATTGTGGAGCGTAAAAGTAAATTAATTCACAATTTGATCAAGGGAAGATTGTTTTCTCAGACCAAAGAATCGAAAAATAAGTAGAAGAAGGGAACACTAAAAGACTTCCTCATCAACAAGTTCCACAACATAGCAACTTCAACACACAACAACTTGAGTAACTCTAAACTTCTTATTGTTATTAAATCCACTGGGGGAAAGAAAACAACTTGCTTGTATGGTCCTTTACATATTTCTATCTCCCTCTCACTACCACAACTCCAAGAAGCAAAACTAAAGAGTGATTTGAAGTATTTTTAACAAAATTATAGATCAAAGAAAGTAATAACCTGTGAGAAGTGGAGAAGCGGAGAAAAATATGAAGAGAAAACCCAAGCAGAACAAAGTACAATTGTAACGACCCGGCCGGTAGTTTCGCGTATTAGGACTCTATTACCTTAAATGAAACCTTCCATAGTGGCTGATCGTGCTTTATGACTCGCGGGAGCGGGCGGTTCGGGTTTTGGGAATGAATTGGATGGTTTAGGAACACTTAGTTCCTTAAGGCTGGCCTATTTGGCCAAGTTTTACTTCGGTCAACATTTTGAGCAAACGACCTCGGAATCAAGTTCTGACAGCTCCAGTAGCTCCGTATGGTGATTTCGGACTTGGGCGTATGTTCGGCTCGAGATTCTGATGACCCGGGAGCATTTTGGCCCCCGAAATGGAAATCAGGATTTCCTTAAGTTTAGAATTTGGCCTGAAACGGGGCGTCATGCTATCGAGGTCCGAATGGAATTCCGGGATGGGCAATAGTTCTGTATAGTCATTTATGACTTGCCTGCAAAATTTGGGGTCATTCGAGTAGTATAGACCCGTTCGGCGCAATGTAATGAATTCTAGAATTTCAAAGTTCTTATGTTTGATTAATTTGGTTTTGGGGTTGAATTCTGAGTTCCGTTGTTGTTTTTCATGTTTCGGAAGTTCGAGCGAGTCCGTATCATGAATACAGACTTGCCGGTACTTTTGGACGGGGTCCCGGGGGGCTCGGGGGTGTTTTAGACCCCGGGAGCTAAGTTAGAAAAACCAGAAAATTCCTGTTTGGTTTCCTTCTCTGCGATCGCAGAGGGATGATTGCGAACGCAAAGAGGGATTCCTTATGGGCTAAATTTTGTTCTCTACGATCGCAGACATCACCCTGCAATCGCATATGTCTCTTCCCCCAGTCTCTGCGAACGCAGACTCACTCATGTGTTCACACAAGTGACCTACCTACCCCCCTACTGCCTGTTCCTCTCTGCGGTCGCAGACCTCACTCCTGCGATTGCATAAGCCTACCTCCCTACCCTCTGCGATCGCAGGCCCCATCTATGCGATCGTATAGTGCTTCCTGGTGGCCAGGGTCATTTGTTCTCTGCGATCGCAGGCGTGATGCCGCGATCGCAGTGAAGGTTTTCCTGGGCAGTATTTAAATGTCCAATTATGGGTTTTTTCTTCATTATTCAATACCCAACCTCCATTAGAGATCGTCAAAGCTAGGGAAAAGCTGTCCAAGGTCAAGTCCTTCAAGGTTAGTATGAGTTTCTCTCTAAATTCATGAATTTATTATGGAAATCTACCTAGTTTACCTATTAAAATATCAAAATCATGGGAAAGTGGGGTAGAAATTCCTAGGGCTTTGATAATTAGTGAATTATCCCTTTTTAGCCATTAAATTCCTAAATAAATTATGTAATTACGATCCTTAGACTTCGGGTAATTTAATCCTTCAAGAATTTTCCAAATCCAAAAGCGTGGGCCCGGGGTCGAAATTTAAAGAATCGCCAAGAATGTTAAATTTTAGGAATTCTTGATAATTCTCCTTCTTGAACCTTAAATTGATTCAATTATGCTATGTTTGGCTAGTTTTTAACCGTCAAGAGTAGTTTCGGAGTTTCGGGCGCATCTTTTGATCCGGTCCTTGGCCC
Organism: Nicotiana undulata; assembly: GCA_005239495.1. NCBI lineage: Eukaryota > Viridiplantae > Streptophyta > Magnoliopsida > Solanales > Solanaceae > Nicotiana > Nicotiana undulata. The sequence continues at coordinate 66,845 of ML269167.1, forward strand.
GAGGAGTGCTTTTATCGAGGTGAGTCTCCTTTCCAAACTTGTAAGGGGGAAATGTCCCTGAAGGTTCTTTGTTGGCTATGTGTGCATTTTGAGGGGGCCGCGTACGTACTAAGTGACGAGAGTCCGTACGTGGTGACTATATTTCTAAGTCGGGTAGCCGTAGGACCTACGAGTATGCCATTTCGTGCCTTATTTGAACCATTGTGTGCAATATAAATTGTGCTTATTGTTGAAATGACATGGGAGAGGTAAGAATATGATGATGTAAATCCTAATTGACTATCAGTGATATGATATTGACACAGTCCTATTGAGTTCACAGTCGAGTCGGTACCCGTAGGTACCAATATGTAAATACTATTATTATCGAGTCAGCACACGAGTCGGAGGTATAATGCGCGATCATGGGGAGCTTATTATATCGAGTCAGCACACGAGTCGCAGGTATGATTCGCGATCGTGGGGAGCTTATTACTATTATCGAGTCAGCACACGAGTCGGAGGGATAATGCGCGATCATGGGGAGCTTATTATATCGAGTCAGCACACGAGTCGCAGGTATGATTCGCGATCGTGGGGAGCTTATTACTATTATCGAGTCAGCACACGAGTCGCAGGTATGATGCGCGATCGTGAGGAGCTTATTATTATCGAGTCAGCATACGAGTTGCAGGTATGATTCGCGATCGTGGGGAGCTTATTAATATTATCGAGTCAACACACGAGTCACAGGTATGATTCGCGATCGTGGGGAGCTTATGACCTCAGTCCTTATGACCTACCCTATGACTCCGGCCGGTTGTCTTGTCCGTGTCGGTATATGTACACTTGAGTCTGGTTCACATATGTCAGTATTGGTCAGGTATGGTTGAATAAAGAGGAATTGGTACTTGGTGCTCTTACTTGTGTTACATTATTTGTTCATATACTTACTGTTTACTGTTTCGCATGCCTATTGCTTTAGCCTTACCTCGTTCTATATTATGTTGCTGGACCATAGTGAGTATCTGGTCGACCTTTCGTCACTATTTTTTCGAGTTTAGACGGGATACTCACTGGGTACATATTTATATATATGTACTCATGCTGCACTTTCTTTCCTTTTCTGTACTTGACTGTACAGGTCTGGAGGCTGGTTCATCTGATTTTCAAGCTGGTGCTAGATATTGATAGCATGGTCATACTTCATGGTGAGCTGCTTTCCTGGCGACTTCCTAGCAGCACACTAGAGTTTCTCTTGTTATGCTCTTTGTCTATTTCATTCAGACTGAGACCCTGTATATGTTGTAGTCATTGTATATTCAGTAGTTGCCCGTGACACTCGTGAGACTAGTTCCTGGCACACACGCGGCATATGTTTTGGGTTTTGGGTTGTATAACTATGTATATGTCTTATTTCGGCCTTATATTTGCTATGATTTTTCCTTCACTCAAGGATAGTATCATGTTAGTTGTGTTAAACTGGAAATTATTGATTTGTTTGATCGAATGGGAAGGGTATCACTTAGTGAAGGTTGCATCGGCTTGCCTAACCCCGCTGTTGGGCGCCATTGCGACTTGAATTAGGATTTGGGTCGTGACAACGTGGTATCAGAGCCTTAGGTTCACGTAGTCTCATGAGTCATGGGCAGACCCAGTAGAGTCTTGCGGATCGGTACGGAGACGTCTGTACTTATCTTTAGGAGGCTATGTGGTGTTAAGAAACTCCTTTTGTTCGTATCCTATCATGAAATCAATGATGTACTCAAACCTGTTCTTCTACTCTCTCACAGATGGTGAGGACGCGTGCTTCACATGTTCCTGATCCAGGGGAGGCTAATACCCCCGCCGTTCGGGGCTGTGGTAGGGGCAGGGGTAGGGATCCTTTTCGTAGTAGGGGACGAGGGCGTCCTAGAGCTGTACCGGTCGCACCAATTGAGGACCCTTATGTTGAGGAGCAGGATGAGATGCCTCCAGTAGCTCCACCACCAACTGATTTTATGACGGCGCCGGGCTTCCAGGAGGTCATGGGATGTATGCTGAGGTTCATGGATACTATGGCACAGGCGGGTGTACTTCCATCAGATCCTGCTACTTCTCAGGAAGGATGGGGAGTTCAGACCCCTACCGCTCAAGCTACAGGACCAGCTGCAGCAGTACATCGTACTCCAGATATTCTACAAGTGATCGCGGTTCAGCCTGGGGTGGAAGCACCACAGCCCAGGCCAGTTGCAGAGATAGACCAGCAGAAGCTGTTGGGTAGATGGACCCAGCTTCGCCCTCCGATCTTTGGGGGTGAGCGGGGAGAGGATGCACATGATTTCATCGAGAGATGCAGGGATAGACTGCACAACATGAGGATACTAGAGTCACATGGGGTAGATTTCACGACCTTCTAGCTTGAGGGCAGAGCTCGCCGCTGGTGGAAGTCTTATATACTCAGTAGGGTTACTTGGGAGCAGTTTATTCAGTTATTTTTGGGAGCAGTTTATTCAGTTATTTTTGGACATATACATTCCATCATCTGAGAGGGAGGAGCTTCGAGGTCAGTTCGAGAGGTTGGAGCCCGGGCAGATGTCCGTGACTGACTACTAGGCGAGGTTTTCAGAGTTGTCCCGCCATGCCCTTATGATATTTCCCACTGATGCTGAGAGGGTGCGACGGTTTGTGGCAGGCTTACATCCAGGTATCAGGACCTCCATGGCTAGAGAGGTAGAGATGGGTACCCCATTCGAGCTGGTAGTCGAGATAGCTCGACGGATCAAGGGTTATCGTACGAGGAGAATGGAGCAGGGTCAGTAGGGTCAGCAGGATAAGACGGCTAGATTCACAGGTGACTTCAGGGGTGCTCCAGCTAGGGGTAGAGGTCAGTTCAGTAGGCCTTCATATTCAGCACCTCCATTTCCTCTCAGGGGTGTCTTAGTGAGGCCTCATTTCAGTGATATGCCAGAGCGCTCCTACCGTCCTCCAGCCCTTCACATCCCATTCAGTGGTTACTCCGGCCGTCAGAGATCCTCCGGTTCCACTTTAGTGTTGTGACAGATGATTCTCATCGCACTCCAGCCATTGGGGACACTTACTCTTCAGGCCAGCAGGATATGTCACATCTAAGATGTTACGAGTGTGGGGACTTAGGCCACATGAAGAGGGATTGCCCCCGCTTTAGGGGCAAGGCTGTTCAGCAGAGTCACCAGCCTGTGGGTCCCGCACCAGCAGTTCGACCACCTAGGGGTGGAGGTCAGATTGGCAGGGGCCGTCCTAGAGGGGGAGGCCAGTCAGGAGGAGGTCATTCAGCTCCAGCCCTTCCTGGGGGAGCTCATACATCGGGTGCTACAGCCAGGTTCTATGCTATTCCGGCCAGGGCGGACGCAGTGGCCTCATGTGCTGTGATTACATGTATGATTTCAGTCTGTGGTAGAGAGGCTTCAGTGCTATTTGATCCAGGGTCTACATATTCATATGTTTCAGCATTATTTTCCCATTCTCTGGATGTTATTTGTGAGTCTTTGGGTTCTCCCTTGTATGTATCCACTCCTGTGGGTGACTCTATAGTGGTAGACCGGGTCTACCAGTCTTGTGTGATTACCTTCTGTGGGCTTGAGACCAGAGCCGACCTGTTATTGCTTGATATTGTTGATTTCGAGGTTATTTTGGGCATGGATTGGTTATATCCTTATCATGGTGTATTGGATTGCCATGCCAAGACAGTTACATTAGCCATGCCTAAATTGACGAGGTTAGAATGGAGGGGTTCTTCAGTCAGTGCCTTCAGCCGGGTTATTTCCTTCATGAAAGCTCGAAATATGGTCGAGAAAGGGTGTCTGTCTTACCTTGCTTATGTGCGGGACACCACCGCCGAGTCTCCTACCATTGATTCAATACCGGTTGTTCGGGATTTTCCAGATGTGTTTCTTTCAGATCTTCCAGGCATGCCTCCAGATCGAGATATAGATTTCTGCATTGATTTGGCTCCGGATACTCAGCCTATTTCTATTCCTCCTTATCGTATGGCTCCTAAGGAGCTAAAAGAGTTGAAGGAGCACCTTGAGGATTTGTTAGACAAGGGATTTATCAGGCCAAGTGTGTCGCCGTGGGGTGCTCCAGTCTTATTTGTGAACAAGAAGGATGGGTCTATGCGGATGTGTATTGACTACCGCCAGTTGAATAAAGGGACCATCAAGAACAAGTATCCTCTGCCGCGTATTGATGATTTGTTTGATCAGCTACAGGGTGCTCGTGTGTTCTCTAAGATTGATCTGAGGTCAGGCTATCACCAGTTGAAGATTCGGGCTTCTGATGTCCCGAAGAATGCATTTCGCACCAGATATGGCCACTATGAATTTATAGTGATGTTCTTTGGCTTGACTAATGCCCCAACAACATTTATGGACTTGATGAATAGGGTATTCAGGCCTTATATCGACTCCTTCGTTATTGTTTTAATTGATGATATATTGATCTACTCACGGAGTCTGGGTGAGCACGAGCAGCATTTGAGGATTGTGCTTCGGACCTTACGAGAACAGAAGCTATATGCTAAGTTCTCCAAGTGTGAGTTCTGGTTGGAATCTGTGGCGTTCTTGGGGCATGTGGTGTCCGATGAGGGTATCAAGGTTGATCCACATAAGATTGAGGTAGTTCAGAGTTGGCCACGTCCTACTTCAGCTTCAGAGATCAGGAGTTTTCGGGGTTTAGCAGGTTACTACCGTCGGTTCGTGGAGGGATTCTCTTCTATTGCCGCCCCATTGACTAGATTGACTCAGAAGAATGATCCATTCCAGTGGTCCGACGATTGTGAGGCGAGCTTTTAGAAGCTCAAATCAGCATTGACTTCAGCACTAGTGTTATCATTGCCTTCTGAGTCTGGAGTGTATACAGTGAATTGCGACACCTCGCGCGTCGGGTTGGGATGTGTGTTGATGCAGGATGGCAGGGTTATTGCTTATGCTTCGCGACGACTGAAGGTTCATGAAACGAATTACCCTGTGCACGATTTGGAGTTGGCGGCGATTGTTCATGCTTTGAAGATATGGCAGCATTACTTATATGGCGTGTCTTGTGAGGTCTACACTGACCATCGCAGTTTGCAGCATTTATTTAAGTAGAAGGACCTTAATCTGAGGCAGCGAAGACGACTTGAGTTGTTAAAAGACTATGATCTTACTATTTTGTACCACCCGAGCAAGGCGAATGTAGTGGCAGATGCTTTGAGCAGGAGAACAGCGAGTATGGGCAGTTTAGCTTACATTGTAGCGGAGGAGAGACCTCTAGCCTTGGACATTCAGTCCTTGGCCAATCGTCTGGTGAGATTGGATCTTTCTGAGTCTCGTCGAGTTCTAGCTCATGTGGTTTCTCAGTCTTCGTTATTGGGAGAGGTCAAGGCTCGACAGTTTGATGACCCGTGTTAGGCACAGCTTCGAGATACCGTGGTCCAGGGTAGGGCCAAAGATGTTACCTTCGGCGAGGATGGGGTTCTGAGACTCCAGGGCAGGTTGTGTGTTCCTGATATTGATGGCCTGAGGGAGAGGATTCTAGCAGAGGCGCACAATTCTCGGTATTCTATTCATCCAGGAAAGACAAAGATGTATTGGGATTTGAAGCAGCACTACTAGTGGAGGCGGATGAAGAAGGACATTGTTCAGCCTGTGGATAGGTGTCTTAATTGTCAGCAGGTCAAGTACGAGCATCAACGGCCAGGAGGCTTGTTTCAGCAGATGCCCATTCCTCAGTGGAAATAGGAGCGCATCACTATGGACTTCATAGTTGGGTTGCCTCGGACATTGCGGAAGGTTGACGCGGTTTGGGTCATTGTGGATAGACTGACCAAATCAACGCATTTCATTCCTGTGGCTACTACTTATACTATAGAGAGGCTGGCTCATATTTACATTCGTGAGATAGTCCGGTTGCACGGTGTGCTGGTGTCTATTATATCAGATCGAGGTCCTCAGTTCACTTCGCACTTCTGGAGAGCCTTGCACAGCGAGATGGGTACTCAGATAGACCTCAGTTCAGCATTTCACCCTCAGACTGATGGCCAGTCAGAGCGTACAATTCAGATTCTGGAAGATATGCTCAGGGCCTGTGTGATTAATTTTGGAGGTCAGTGGGACCAGTTCTTGCCTTTGGCGGAGTATGCGTACAATAATAGCTATCCGTCCAGCATCGAGATGGCTCTATTTGAGGCTTTATACGGTCGGCGATGCCGCTCTCCGATCGGGTGGTTTGAGCCTGGCGAGGCCAAGTTATACGGTAGTGATCTGGTCAGAGATGCCTTGGAAAAGGTGAAGATTATTCAGGAGAGGCTCCGTACATCACAGTCTAGGCAGAAGAGCTACGTAGATCAGCGGGCACGTGATGTATCATTCATGGAGGGAGATAAGGTTATGTTGAAGGTTTCATCGATGAAGGGCATTATGAGATTCGGGAAGAAGGGCAAGTTGAGCCCCAGGTTTATAGGCCCTTTCGAGGTGTTGAAGCGGGTTGGAGAGGTTGCTTATGAACTTGCTTTACCTCCAGCCTTATCAGGAGTTCATCCAATTTTTCATGTTTCCATGCTTCGGAGGTATCACACCGACTTCTCGCACGTGGTTGATTACATCACTATCCAATTAGATGAGAAGTTGGGCTACGAGGAGGAGCCAGTTGCCATTATTGATAGGCAGGACCGCCAGTTGAGGTCTAAGACATTTTCTGTGGTTAAGGTCCAGTGGAGGGGCCAACCAGTTGAGGAGGCGACTTGGGAGTCCGAGCAAGACATGCGGAGCACATATCCACAACTATTCAGCACTCCAGGTACGATTCTAGTCCCGTTCGAGGACGAACGTTTGTTTAAGAGGGGGAGAATGTAACGACCCCGCCGGTCGTTTCGCGTATTAGGACTCCATTCCCTTAAATGAAACCTTCCATAGCGGCTGCTCGTGCTTTATGACTCGCGGAAGCGGGCGGTTCGGGATTTGGGAATGAATTGGATGGTTTAGGAACACTTGGTTCCTTAAGGCTGGCCTATTTGGCCAAGTTTGACTTCGGTCAACATTTTGAGCAAACGACCTTGAAATCGAGTTTTGACAGCTCCAGTAGCTCCGTATGGTGATTTCAGACTTGGGCGTATGTTCAGCTCGGGTTTCTGATGACCGAGGAGCGTTTCGGCGCCCGAAATGGAAATCAGGATTTCCTTAAGTTTAGCCTAAAACGGGACTTCATGCTATCGAGATCCGAATGGAATTTCGAGACCGACAATAGTTCCGTATAGTCATTTATGACTTGCCAGCAAAATTTGGGGTCATTCTGAGTAGTATAGACCCATTCGGCGCAATGTAATGAATTCTAGAATTTCAAAGTTCTTAAGTTTGATTAATTTGGTTTTGGGGTTGAATTCTGAGTTCCGTTGTTGTTTTTCATGTTCCGGAAGTTTGAGCGAGTCCGTATCATGAATACAGACTTGCCGGTGCTTTTGGACAGGGTCCCGGGGGGCTCGGGGTGTTTTAGACCCCCGGGAGCTAAGTTAGAAAAACCAGAAAATTCCTGTCCGGTTTCCTTCTCTGCGATCGCAGAGCGATGATTGCAAACGCAGAGAGGGATTCCTTCTGGGCTAAATTTTGTTCTCTGCGATCGCAGACATCACCGTGCAATCGCATAAGTCTCTTCCCCCACTATCTGCGAACGCAGACTCACCCCTGCGATCGCACAAGTAACCTACCTACCCCTTCCCCTACTGCCTGTTCCTCTCTGCGGTCGCAGAACTCACTCCTGCGATCGCATAAGACTACCTCCCTACCCTCTGCGATCGCAGGCCCCATCTATGTGATCGCATAGTGCTTCCTGGGGGCCAGGGTCATTTGTTCTCCGCGATCGCAGGCCTGATGCCGCGATCGCAGTGAAGGTTTTCCTGGGCAGTATTTAAATGTCCAATTACAGGTTTCTTCTTCATTATTCAATACCCAACCTCCATTAGAGCTCCTAAAAGCTAGGGAAAAGCTGTCCAAGGTCAAGTCCTTCAAGGTTAGTATGAGTTTCTCTCTAAATTCATGAATTTATTATGGAAATCTAACTAGTTTACCTATTAAAATATCAAAATCATGGGAAAATGGGGTAGAAATTCCTAGGGCTTTGATAATTAGTGAATTATCCATTTTAGCCATTAAATTCCTAAATAAATTATGTAATTACGATCCTTAGACTTCGGGTAATTTAATCCTTCAAGAATTTTCCAAATCCAAAAACGTGGGCCCGGGGTCGAAATTTAAAGAATCGCCAAGAATGTTAAATTTTAGGAATTCTTGATAATTCTCCTTCTTGAACCTTAAATTGATTCAGTTATGCTATGTTTGGCTAGTTTTGAACCGTCAAGAGTACTTTCGGAGTTTTGGGCGCATCTTTTGATCCGGTCCTTGGTCCGAGGAGTGCTTTTATCGAGGTGAGTCTCCTTTCCAAACTTGTAAGGGGGAAATGTCCCCGTAGGTTCCTTGTTTTCCATGTGTGCATGTTGAGGGGGCCGCGTACATACCAAGTGACGAGAGTCCGTACGTGGCGTCTATATTGCTATGTCGGGTAGCCGTAGGACCCATGAGTATGCCATTTCGTGCCTTATTTGAACCATTGTGTGCAATATAAATTGTGTTTATTGTTGAAATGACATGGGAGAGGTAAGAATATGATGATGTAAATCCTAATTGGCTATCACTGATATGATATTGACACAATCCTGTTGAGTTCACGGTCAAGTCGGTACCCGTAGGTACGTATATGTAAATACTATTATTATCGAGTCAGCACACGAGTCCCATGTATGATGCGCGATCGTGGGGAGCTTATTATTATCGAGTCAGCACACGAGTCGTAGGTATGATTCGCGATCGTGGGGAGCTTATTACTATTATCGAGTCAGCACACGAGTCGCAGGTATGATGTGCGATCGTGGGGAGCTTATTATTATTGAGTCAGCACACGAGTCGCAGGTATGATTCACGATCGTGGGGAGTTTATTACTATTATCGAGTCAACACACGAGTCGCAGGTATGATTCGTGATCGTGGGGAGCTTATAACCTCAGTCTTTATGACCTACCCTATGACTCCGGTCGGTTGTCTTGTCCATGTCGGTATATGTACACTTGAGTCTTGTTCACATATGTCAGTATTGGTCAGGTATGGTTGAATAAAGAGGAATTAGTACTTGGTGCTCTTACTTGTGTTACATTATGTGTTCATATACTTGCTTTTTACTGTTTTGCATGCCTATTGCTTTAGCCTTACCTCGTTCTATATTATGTTGCTGGACCTTAGTGAGTATCTAGTCGACCTCTCGTCACTACTTCTTCGAGTTTAGACGGGACACTCACTGGGTACATATTTATATATATGTACTCATGTTGCACTTTCTTTCCTTTTCTGTACTTGACTGTACAGGTCCGGAGGCTGGTCCATCTGATTTTCAGGCCGGTGCTAGATATTGATAGCATGGTCATACTTCACGGCGAGCTGCTTTCCTGGCGACTTCCTAGCAGCACCCTGGAGTTTCTATTGTTATTCTCTCTATCTATTTCATTCAGATTGAGACCCTGTATATGTTGTAGTCATTGTATATTAAGTAGTTGCCCGTGACACTAGTTCCTGGCACACACGCGGCATATGTTTTGGGTTTTGGGTTGTATAACTATGTATATGTCTTATTTCGGCCTTATATTTGCTATGATTTTTCCTTCACTCAAGGATAGTATCATGTTAGTTGTGTTAAACTGGAAATTATTGATTTGTTTGATCGAATGGGAAGGGTATCACTTAGTGAAGGTTATATCGGCTTGCCTAACCCCGCTGTTGGGCGCCATCGCGACTTGAATTAGGATTTGGGTCGTGACAACAATCTAGAATTTATTCAACTTTGATAGCTAAATAATTCAACAAAGAGTCAAATAAAACCCTAAAAGTAACGATCGAATTTGCCAAAAAGAAGGGCATTAGAGTAATCTAACCTCAAGAGATAATGTTTATCCCCAAAATCTGTTGTTGATCCTCATGGAAGCCTGAAGAGAAAATGTTTAACCCGCAAATTATATTGTAGATACCCATCAAATGCAGGTGTTAGCAAGGTAAGAAAACAAGCCAAAGCAGCAAAAACAAGAGCAACTTGATGTTACACGTTTCAGGAGAGAGAGAGAGAGCCGCATATGCTGACTTTAGGCGTACAAGCTTTTGCCCTCTTTTTTATATGATACAAAATTGGAAAAAGAAAGCAAATGCTGGTGGCTTTAACATGTGCCCAAGCTCCTCTTAAACGCTGTGCTTTCAATAGTTTTGTTTGTCCAATTACCCACCTACCCACCAAAACTCAAGGTAAGAAAGCAGCTGAAAAAGCACCAATTTAGGCGTACTCTGCAAGTTATGCCTAAAGTATGCTGAAAAGACTATGTAACCTCTAGACGACCAAGAGCTACTTATTCTGGCGTCTAAATAGTTAGAATGTACAAGTGTGGATGGAGAGATTCACAAAGATAGAGTTCAAGCATGTTCCAAGAATCCAAAATGAGTTCGCAGATGCATTGGCCACTTTATCTTCCATGATGCAACACCCGGACAAGAATTTCATTGATCCTATTTCAGTAGGGATTCATAATCATCCAGCTTATTGTGCTCATGTTGAAGAAGAAACTGATGGAAATCCATGGTTCCATGACATCAAATAATATTTGGCAAAAGGAGAATATCTGAAGCATGCAAATCATACTCTTAAACGCACACTACAAAGATTATCCAACCACTTCTTCCAAAGCGAAGGAATTCTGTACAGAAGGACTCCATTTCTGGGTTATTACGCTGTGTCGACGCCAAGGAAGAATCCACATTGCTCGAAAAGATACATGCTGGAACTTATGGACCACACATGAATGGCTTCGTCTTATCAAAGAAGATATTAAGAGCAGGATATGTTTGGTTGACTATGGAAAAGACTAGCATAAGGTATGTCCAAAAGTGTCATCAATGCCAAGTACATGCTGATGTGATACGAGTGCCACCCAATGAACTCAATGCAACAAGCGCACCTTGGACTTTCTCAGCATGGGGGATGGATGTCATCGGTCCTACCGAACCCGCCGCTTCAAATGGGCACAAGTTCATTCTAGTGGCCATAGACTATTTCACAAAATGGGTTAAAGCTGCATCTTACAAGGCTGTAACTAAGAAGGTCATCGTACATTTTGTTACGGATCGTATTGTTAGTCGATTTGGGGTACCGGCAACGCCGCCAACCTTAACAGCGATTTGATGAAATCCATGTATGAAACCTTCAAGATCAAGCATAAGAATTCCACGGCATACAGGCCGCAAATGAATGGAGTTGTTGAAGCCGCCAATAAGAACATCAAGAAGATATTAAGGAAGATGGTAAATAATCACAAACAATGGAACAAGAAGTTACCATTTTTCCTACTTGGATATCGTACCACGATTCACACATCAACCGAGGCAACTCCTTATTCACTGGTCTACGGTACTGAAGTCATCATTCACGCAGAAGTAGAAATTTCTTCTTTAAGAATCATACAAGAGGCTGAACTCAGTGATGCAGAATGGATACGAAGTCGCAATGAACAACTAGCTCTCATTGAGGGAAATATGATGAATGCGGTATGTCACGGTTAACTTTACCAGAACAAAATGTCCAGTGCTTTCAACAAAAGGGTCAGGCCTAGATAATTCACACAAGGGAAGTTAGTTCTAAAGCGGATCTTCCCCCATCAAGATGAAACCAAAGGGAAATTTTCACCCAACTGGCAAGGGACCTACATGGTTCGTAAAGTACTAATAGGAGGAGCACTCATACTTGCAGAAATAAACGGAGAAATTTGGCAAAAACCTATCAAAGACGCAGCTAAGAGATATTATGTTCATATTGTTTACATTTCTTCATTTGATGTAACCGAACTGCGCTTGACCTGATTCCCATTTAAGAGGGGATACTGTCACGACCCAAACTTCCCAACCTTAGGGATCGTGATGATGCCTAACACCATACTTGCTAGGCAAGCCAATGTTAGAATTCATTTAATTACTTCCCTTAAATTTTCATTTCAACATAATACACAATAACGAAGTAAAACTTACGCTGCCGACTTCCTATGTTAAATCTTTAAGCATAGACGAATAAACAATTGAATAAAACGAGTCGCGATCTAATTCTATAAATAACTTAAAACCACCCCAGGGTATGGTGTCACAAATCCACGAACTTCTAAAAGAATACTACAAATAATAGCTGAAAAAAATAGTGCAACTGTTCTGAAGGTAATAAAACAGTCTATGTAAAATGGAAGAAGACTCTCGGACTCTGCGAACGCCGGCAGATGTACCTCGTGTCTCCAACTGAATAGTGGTCGCTCTGGAATCCTCTACTGTTGACTAGTACCTGGATCTGTGCAAAAGAACACAGAGTGTAGTATCAGTATAACCGACCCCATGTACTGAGTAAGTGCCGAGCCTAACCTCGGCGAAGTAGTGACGAGGCTAAGGCGGGGCTTTAACAATAAACCTGTGATAATAATATACAAAGCAAGTAGGAAATATAAACTAAAAAATTCAAGTACTGCAATAATATTAAAATAATACAACCGCCTCTTTCAGGCCTAACCTATAACCAATTCTAAGAAATTTCCAAATCTTTAAAACTTTAACTTTGAATGGAAGTATTGCCAAAAATCATGAAAATAGTAAAATAAACATTTTCAACTTTTCCAAATCTGTAAGTCTCAAATCATTCAATTTTCAAAGAAAACCCAGTAAAACATCATTTGAAATTCAGTAAAAACATTTTTTTCATTTTTCATGAAATCCAGTAAACCATAAGTGTCGTCCCTTATCACACCTTTGTTGCGGCGTGCAACCCGATCCCACCTGTCCACCCTTATTCCTCCTCCCTACATATATTACCCTTATGGCTCCTGTTGCGGCGTCCAACCTGATCCCATCTGTCCACCCTTATTATACCTTTGTTGCGGCGTGCAACCCGCTCCCACCAGACATATCATCACCTTATATTAATTTATGAAGCTTTCACAATTCAGGCCAAGCCTTTCACAATGTTTCTGTTTCAACAATACATCACAACCTTATATTAATTTATGAAGCTTTCACAATTCAGGCCAAGCCTTTCACAATGTTTCTGTTTCAACAATACATCACAACCTTATATTAATGTATTAAACCTTCACAATTAAGGCCAAGCCTTTCACAATATTTCTCTTTCAACAATATATCACAGGAACATCAATGTGTATATCTAAACTTCGTAAACAACACCAAACAACTCAATCGTTTGTCCCCTAAGGGAACCCAATAAACAACCGATACTCTTCACAAAATGACCACCACCATGTTTTAACAACAAGATAACAACATCAAATAGTCATAGAACAATTAAGACAAGAACCAAATAAGTTGGGAACGGGGAAGAGATTATGCTTAACATGCAATTTGGGTGGTGCATATATACTCGTCACCTCACTTATACACCACACCTATGTATTTCACATAGAAAACAAGCGGGGACTCCTATTCCCTCAAGCCAAAGTTAGACCAAACACTTACCTCAGTCTCGCAAGCAATTCACTGCTCTAGCACTGCATTCCCTTTAGAAATTGCCTCTAATCTGCTCGAATCTAATTACAATTTGTCCAATGTTATCAATCATAGCCTAAAGGAATCATCTTTATTGAAAAACAATGGTTTTACCATGGTTTCATGTTAAATTTGAAACTTCACCCCGAACCCACTAGGTCTAAACTCGAGGTTCGGACCAAAACCCGTTTACACAATCTCCCCCGAGCACGAATATATAATTGGTATTGGAATCCGACCTCTATTCGAGATCTAATTCCCCAAAAATTGAAATTCCTAAGTTCTACCCAAAACCAAATTTTTTACCATGGAAACTCTAGATTTTTGGTTGAAATCATTGTTAAAAGTTGTTAGGAATTGAAAGAAATTAGTTAGAGGCCACTTACCAATGATTTGAAGAAGTTTGGACCTTGGGAAAATCTCCTATGGAGGTTTAGGGTTTTAGAAAATTGGAAAAGAAGGAAAAATCCCGTCAAAAAGCTGATATAACAGGCTGCAGGTCTTGTATTTGCGAGCTGGGGTTCGCATTTGCGAACCCTGGGCTTTCCGGGCATATATCGCAAATGCGAACAGGACCTCGCATTTGTGAACAAGGTCCTTCGCATTTGCGACCCAGGGACCTCACATTTGCGAGATCAGAGGCATGACATTGGATTCTCATTTGCGAGATCAGAGACCTACACACCAGATGTTTCACCTGTTGGGAATCTTTCTAAGTGTAAACACTCCGTAGCTTACCTGGAACTCACCCGAACCCTCGTGGCTACAAACCAAACATGCACACACATCTAAAAACATCATATGGACTTGTTTGCAATATTAAATCATCAAATTGACATCAAAATCTACAGATTTGGCCTCAAAATTCAAAATTTTCTCAAGAACACTCAAATTTCCAACTTTTCAACTGGATGTCTGAATTGCATCAAATCAACTCTGATTCTCATGAAACTTCACAGATAGGACTTATATAACACAAACTTGTTACGGGCGCCAGAACAATAATACGGGCCTGATATCATATATTTCACATAAATTTTCATTTATGTATTTCTTGAATTAACCAGCAGAACAATTTTCTTAAAAAATTGTTTTCTAAGGCTTGGGACCTCGGAATTTATTTCCGGGCATACGCCCAAGTCCTATATTTTACTGCGGACCTCCCCGGATCGTCAAAACACAGATCCGGGTCCGTTTACTCAAAATATTGAGCAAAGTCAACTATAATCTAGTTTTAACTCTAGAATTCACTATTTCTCATATCTTAACATAAAAGCTTTCTGGTTCCGCGCCCAGACCGTGCACGCAAATCAAGATATTTAAAATTAACCTTTTTATGACAATTAAGCATGGCACGGAGTCTATATTTATAAAATGACCTCTTGGTTCATCACAATCTCCACCTCTAAAACACACGTTCGTCCTCGAACAGACATAGAAAGTTACCTGAAATTGCAAACAAATATGGATATCTACTCTGCATGCCCGACTCGGACTCCCAAGTAGCTGCCTCAACGGGCTTACCTCTCTACTGCACACGAACTGAGGGATAACTCTTAGACCTCAATTGACGAACCTGTCGGTCTATAATGGCTACCAGCTCCTCCTCATAAGTCAAGTCTTTGTCCAATTGGGCAGAGCTGAAATCTAACACGTGAGACGGGTCACCATGATATTTCTAGAGCATAGACACGTGGAATATCAGATGAACTGAGGATAACCCTGGAGGCAATGCAAGCTTATAAGCTTCCTCCCCCCCTCTATCAAGAATCTCAAACGGCCCGATATACATAGGGATCAATTTACCCTTCTTTCCGAATCTCAAAACAACCTTCATGGACGATACACGAAGCAATACTCTCTCACCCAGCATGAATGCCACATCACGAACCTTACGATCGGCATAACCCTTTTCCCTAGACTGTGCTGCACGAAGTCTCTCCTGAATAATCTTGACCTTATCCAAGGCCTCCTGAACTAAGTCCGTTCCAAGCAACCTAGCCTCTCCGGCTTGAACCATCCAACCGGCGACCTGCACTGTTTACCATACAACGCCGCATAAGGAGCCATCTGAATGCTCGCGTGATAGCTATTATTATAAGCAAACTCCGCTAACGGTAAGAACTGATCCCATGAGCCTCCAAAGTCGATAACACAAGCGCGGAGAATGTCCTCCAATATCTTAATGGTACGCTCGGACTGCCCGTCATTCTGAGGGTGAAGTGCTGTACTCAACTCTACTCGGGTACCCAGCTCCCGCTAAACTGCTCTTCAAAAGTGCGATCTAAACTGCGTGCCCCAATCGGAAATGATAGACACGGGTACACCATGAAGGCGAACAATCTCCCGAATATATAACTCAGCCAACCGCTCTCAAGTATAAGTATTTGCCACATGGATGAAATGTGTCAATTTAGTCAGCTTATCCACAATAACCCAAACTGCATCGAATTTCCTCTGAGTCCGTGGGAGCCCGACAACGAAGTCCATAGTGATACGCTCCCACTTCCACTCAGGGATCTCTATCTGTTGAAGCAAACCACCAAGTCTCTGATGCTCATACTTTACTTGCTAACAATTTAGGCAACGAGCCACATACGCCACAATGTCCTTTTTAATCCTTCTCCACCAATAATGCTGCTTCAAGTCTTGGTACATTTTTGCTGCACCTGGGTAAATAGAATACTTGGAGCTGTGGGCCTCCTCAAGAAACAACTCGTGAAGGCCATCGACATTAGGCACACACAACCTACCATGCATCCTCAAAATGCCATCATCCCAAACTGTAACCTTCTTGGCATCACCATGCCAAACTGTGTCCCTGAGGACTGCCAAATGTGGGTCATCATTCTGCCATTCCCGAATACGGTCAATTAAGGAAGACTGAGCGACAGTACGTGCTAGAACGCTACTGGGCAAAATTTCCAACCTCACGAACTTATTAGCTAATGTCCGAATATTTGAGGCTAACGGTCTCTCACCGACTAGAATGCACGCAAGGCTGCCCATACTCACCGCTTTCTACTCAATGCATCGGCCACCACGTTGACCTTACCTAGATGATACAATATGGTGACATCATAATCCTTCAGTAACTCTAACCATCTCCGCTGTCTCAAATTTGGATCCTTCTGCTTAAATAAGTATTGGAGACTGCAATGATAGGTGAAAGCCTCATACGGCATGCCATAAAGATAGTGCCTCCAAATTTTCAAGGCATGAACAATGACTGCCAACTCTAAGTCGTGAACATGGTAATTCTTCTCATGGACATTCAACTGACGAGACGCATATGCGGTCACTCTACTATCCTGCATCAACACTGATCCAAGGCCAACTCGTGAAGCATCACAATATACCGTGAAAGAACCCGAATCTTATGGTAACACCAATACTGGAGATGTAGTCAAGTCAATCTTTAGCTTTTGAAAGCTCGTCTTGCACTTATCTGACCATTTAAATGGGGCACCTTTCTGAGTCAATTTAGTCATTGGGGATGCTATGGATGAAAACACCTCCACAAAACGACGGTAATAACCCGCCAAACCCAAGAAACCCCTAATCTCTGTAGCTGTGGTGGGTCTAGGCCAGTTCTTGACTGACTCTATCTTTTTAGAATCAACCTGAATACGCTCTGCTGATACGATGTGTCCTAAAAAGGCTACCGAATCCAACCAGAACTCACATTTAGAAAACTTGGCATACAACTGATTATCTCTCAAAGTATAGAGTGCAATACGGAGATGCTGCTCGTGCTCCTCCCGACTGCGAGAGTATATAAGGATGTCATCAATGAACACGATCACGAAGAAGTCAAGATGGGGTTTGAAAACCCGATTCATCAAATCCATAAAGGCTGCTGGAGCGTCAGTCAATCCAAAAGACATGACCAATAATTCATAATGCCCATACCTCGTTCAAAAGGCTGTCTTAGGAACATCGAACGCTCTGATCTTCAGCTGGTGATAGCCCGATCTCAAATCAATTTTTGAAAACACCCTGGCGCCTTTAAGCTGATCAAATAGGTCATCAATCCTCGGCAACAGATATTTATTCTTAATAGTAACTTTATTCAGCTGCCGGTAATCTATGCACATCCTCATCGCCCCATCTTTCTTCTTTACAAACAAAACCGGTGCACCCCAAGGCGAGACACTGGGTCTGATAAAACCCTTATCTAACAAGTCTTGCAACTTCTCTTTAATTCTTTCAATTCTGGTGGGGCCATCCAATATGGAGCAATGGAAATGGGCTGAGTGCCTGAAGCCACATCAATACAGAAATAAATGTCCCTGTCGGGCGGCATACCCGGCAGGTCTACAGGAAATACCTCAGGAAACTCACGCACGATAGGAATTGACTCTATGGAAGAAACCTCAGCATCGGTATCATGAATATGAGCAAAATAAGCCAAACACCCTTTTTCCACCATGCAACGAGCCTTAGTATATGAAATTACTCGGCTGGGAGGATGACTGGGAGTCCCTCTCCATTCTAATCGAGGCAACCCTGGTATGGCTAGGGTAACTGTCTTGGCGTGAGAGTCTAAGATGGCATGATAAGGCGACAACCAATCTATGCCCAATATAATATCGAAGTCCACCATGTTTAGAAGCAAGAGATCAACACTAGTCTTAAGAATTTCAATAACTACTACACACGAACGATATACTCGATCTACCACAATCGCATCCCCCACTGGTATAGACACATGAACAAGAACAATCAAGGGCTCACGGGGCACATCCAAATATGAAGCAAAATAGGATGAAACATACGAATAAGTAGACCCCGGATCAAACAAAATTGAAGCAGCTCTATCACAGACTAAGATGATACCTGTAATAACATCGTTAGAGGACTCCGCCTCAGGTCTGGATGGAAAAGCATAAAGTCGCGTCTAGGCCCCGCTACCCTGAACCACACCTATGGGAGGGCCTCCACCTCTAGCAGGCTGACCTCAACCTCTCGCTACCTGTCCTCCACCTCTAACATTCTGGCCTCTACCACTAACTGCCTGACCCCTACCCCTTGCTGGCTAGGCAGGTGGTGTTGTAGCTGGTGCCGAAACTATGGCACGAGAACCCTGGTACCGCTGCTGGCTACTCAAAAACTTTGGGCAAGCTCTCCGAATGTGCCCATATTCACCACACTCAAAACATCCTTCCTGATTTGAGGGCTGACCCTGACGAACTGGCTGACCCCGACTATAACTCTGCAGTGAAAGTGCTCTGATCAGAGCTGATATGAGCACTATAGGCGGGTTGAGCAGAAAGAGTCATATAAGAACCACGACCCCCTTGAAGTACCATGTGAAACCTATAGTACTCAATGGAATGGCCTGGAAGAATGACCTCTGCCATGTGAAATCCCGCCTCCAGATGAGGCACCATTGAAACCGCCGGAATGGCGAGGTCTCTTATCTGACCCCTGACCTCCCATCCCCAGAACTGACTCAATCCTCCTAGCTATATTAGCTGCATCCTGAAGAGAAATCTCAGACCCCGTCTCCTTGGCCATCTGCATCCTGATGGGCTGAGCAAGGCCATCAATGAACCATCCGACCCTCTCCTTCTCTGTTGGCAATATAAGGATAACATGTCTAGCCAGCTCCACAAAACGAGTCTCATACTATGTCACAGTCATGCTGCTCTGCTGAAGTCGCTCAAACTAACGACGCTTATCCTCTCGAGCAGTGACAGGTAAAAACTTCTCCAAAAAGAGGTGAATGAACTGGTCCCAAGTCAGAACGGGTGATCTAGCTAGCGTAGTCAACAAATAGTCCCTCCACCTTTGCTTGGCAGAACCCGTCATCTGAAAAGTCGCGAAATCGACCCCATTGGTCTCCAAAATGACCATATTGTGTAACACCTCATGAAAACTATCTAGATATTCCTGAGGGTCCTCTAAAGTAGCACCACTGAAATGGACAGGGAATAACTTAATGAACCTGTCAAGTCTCCACAGGGCATCGGTAGACATAGCTGCCCCCTTAGCGGGTAGCACTGCTGCAACTGGCTGAATTACCCCAACGTGATTAGCTATTGGGGTTTGGTCCTGGGGAGTAGCCTTGACTGGAGTATGGGTGGAAAGAGTATGAATCCCTCCCCCAGCATGAGATACGGCTGCAGCAGCAGGGAATGTGCCCGACTGGACCACACTCTCCATCAGGCCCACTAAACGGACCAAATCATCCTGAAGAACCGGGGTAGCAATAAGCCCCTCGGGGAACCTGAGCTTCTCCCGCCGGAACAGTCTGAGCCGGAACCCCCTCATCAACCTCAATCTAGGGTCCCGCAGCTGGGGATGCTGCACGAGCAATGGGCTGAGTCCTGCCCCTGCCTCGGCCTCTGCCCCTAGTAGGAGCTGCTGCTGCTGGAGGATCGGTATTCTGATCAGCGGAAGATGAAGCACGTGTTCTCACCATCTACGAGAGAGTAAAGAATCTAGTCAGTATTTTCGGGATACATAAATCACACGATGGAGTAGAAATAAAAATGGAGATGTTTCCTAACTCAGCAGCCTCCGAGGGATAAGTACAGACGTCTCCGTACTGATTCTTCGGACTCTACTAAGCTTGTTCGTGGATTGTGATACCTAAGTAACCTAGTGCTCTGATACCAACTTGTCACGACCAAAACTTCCCAATCTTAGGGATCGTGATGGCGCCTAACACCACACTTGTTAGGCAAGCCAATGTTAGAATTCGATTAACTACTTCCCTCAAATTTCCATTTGAACATAATACACAATAACAAAGTAAAACTTACGCTGCCGACTTCCTATGTTAAATTTTTAAGCATAGACGAATAAACAATTGAATAAAACGAGCCGTGATCTAATTATATAAATTACTTAAAACCACCCCAGGGTCTGGTGTCAGAAATCCACGAACTTTTAAAAGATTACTACAAATAATTGCTGGAAAAAAAAAGTGCAACTGTTCTGAAGGTAATAAAATAGTCTATGTAAAATAGGAGGAGACTCTCGGACTCTGCGAATGCCGGCAGATGTACCTCGTGTATCCAACTGAATAGTGGTCGCTCTAGAATCCTCTACTGCTGACTAGTACCTAGATCTGTTCAAAAGAGAACAAAGTGTAATTTCAGTACAACCGAACCCATGTACTGAGTAAGTGTCGAGCCTAACCTCGGCGAAGTATTGACGAGGCTAAGGCGGGGCTTTAACAATAAACCTGTGATAATAATATACAAAGCAAGTAAAAAATCTAAACCAACAAATTCAAGTACTGCAATAATATTATAATAATACAACCGCCTCTTTCAGGCCTCAACTATAACCAATTCTCCGAAATTTCCAAATCTTTAAAACTTTAACTTTGAATGAAAGTATTGCCAAAAATCATGAATATAGTAAAATAAACATTTTTACTTTTCCAAATCTGTAAGTCTCAAATCCTTGAATTTTCAAATAAATCCCAGTAAAACATCATTTGAAATTCATTAAAAACGTTTTTTCATTTTTCATGAAATCCAGTAAATCATAACTCTCCTCCCTTATCACACCTTTGTTGCGGCGTCCTACCCGATCCCACCTGTCCACCCTTATTCCTCCTCCCTACATATATCACCCTTATCAATCCTATTGCTGCGTGCAACCCGCTCCCACCAGACATATCATCACCTTATATTAATTAATGAAGCTTTCACAATTCATTCCAAGCCGTTCACAACATTTCTGTTTCAACAATACATCACAACCTAATATTAATTTATGAAGCTTTCACAATTCAGGCCAAGCCTTTCACAACGTTTCTGTTTCAACAATACATCACAAACTTATATTAATTTATTAAGCCTTCACAATTAAGGCCAAGCCTTTCACAGTATTTCTCTTTCAACAATATATCACAGGAACATCAATGTGTATATCTAAACTTCGTAAACAACACCAAAAAACTCAATCGTTAGTCCCCCAAAGGAACCTAATAAACAACCGATACTCTTCACAAAACGACCACCACCATGTTTTAACAACAAGATAACAACATCAAATTGTCATAGAACAATTAAGACAAGAACCAACTAAGTTGGGAACGGGGAAGAGAACATGCTTAACTTGCAATTTGGGTGGTGCATAGATACTCGTCACCTCACCTATACACCACACCCATGCATTTCACATAACAAACAAGTGGGGACTCCTATTCCCTCAAGCCAAAGTTAGACCAAACACTTACCTCAGTCTCGCAAGCAATTCACTGCTCTAGCACTGCCTTCCCTTTCGAAATTGCCTCTAATCCGCTCGAATCTAATTACAATTCGTCCATTATCAATCATAGCCTAAAGGAATCATCTTTATTGAAAAACAATGGTTTTACTAAGGTTTCATATTAAATTTCAAAATTTCACCCCGGACCCACTTGGTCTAAACTCGAGGTTCGGACCAAAACCCGTTTACCCAATCTCCCCCGAGCACGAATATACAATTGGTATTGGAATCCGACCTCTATTCGAGGTCCTATTCCCCAAAATTTGAAATTACTAATTTCTACCCAAACCCAAATATTTACCTTGGAAACTCTAGAGTTTTTGTTGAAATCATTGTTAAAAGTTGTTAGGAATTGAAAGAAATTAGTTAGAGGTCACTTACCAATGATTTGAAGAAGTTTGGACGTTGGGAAAATCGCCTATGGAGGTTTAGGGTTTTAGAAAATTGGAAAAGAAGGAAAAATCCCGTCAAAAAGCTGATATAACAGGCTGCGGGTCTCGCATTTGCGAGCTGGGGTTCGCATTTGCGAACCCTGGGCTTTCCGGGCATATATCGCAAATGCGAAGAGGACCTCACATTTGTGAACAAGGTCTTTTGCATTTGCGACCCAGGGACCTCGCATTTGCGAGATTAGAGGCTTGTCATTGGCTTCGCATTTGCGCCCGACCTCGCATTTGCGAGATAAGAGACCTGTATACCAGATGTTTCAGTTGTTGGGAATTTTTCAAAGTATAGACACTCCGTAGCCTACCCAGAACTCACCCGACCCCTCGTGGCTCCAAACCAAACATGCACACACATCTAAAATCATCATAAGGACTTGTTTGCGAAATCAAATCATCAAATTAACATCAAAATCTACATATTTGGCCTCAAAATTCAACATTTTCTCAAGAACACTCAAATTTCCAACTTTTCAGCCGGATGTCCGAATTGCTTCAAATCAACTTTGATTCTCATGAAACATCACAGATAGGACTTATATAACATAACAAACTTATTCAGGGCTCCGGAACCTTAATACGGGCCCGATAGCATATATTTCACGTAATTTTTCATTTCTGTATTTCTTGAATTAAATAGCAGAACAATTTTCTTAAATTGTTTTCTAAGGCTTGGGACCTCGGAATTCATTTTCGGGCACACCCAAGTCCCATATTTTTCTGCGGATCTCCCGGGATCGTCAGAACACTTGTCCGGGTCCGTTTATTCAAAATGTTGACCAAAGTCAACTATAATCAAGTTTTTAACTCTAGAATTCACTATTTCTCATATTTTAACATAAAAGATTTCCGATTTCAGGCCCGGACCACGCACGCAAATCAAGATATTTAAAATTAACCTTTTTATGACAATTAAGCATGAGACAAAGTCTATATTTGTAAAATGACCTCTTGGGTCATCACAAATACGTAAGAAGCGCTGCAGGTTCGGTCACATGTCAATAAAATATTCATTTTTTCCATGGTTAGAAACTGGGGCACCCTAAAAATTATGAGGCAAGTCCAGCCAACATCGTCATACGCAGAACAGTCAAAGAATTGCTTTAAACTGGGGCACCCTCAAAATTCTAAAGCAAGGAAGTCGCAACGTCTCTAAAATATGTCATATTCATTGGTTCATTTAAATTACTCGATATTTCATACTACTATATTTCATATAACCACATTCGTCAAATGCACGCATATTTCTTTTTTGAAAACTTTATTTTTATAAACAGCCACATGCTGCCCAATGTAACTCAAACAGTATCTCATGACAAGAACAAAAGCAAAGCGAGAAGGTGAAAGCACGGACAAACCTTCCCCGCAAAACTCACGATTGTTTTTCTGATGCAGGCACAATGAACATAATAGAAATATTTTCTAATACATACACACATCAAAATCACTATCTTCATGACGACAAAGTTGTCAAACGCAAACACATCTCCAACTAAGAAATACTCTGCTTTTTCACTATCACTCATAGTTTTCGTGCATTGCCTCCCTAACTGCATAAGACTAAGCACTGCCTTTCTTTGCATAGCATTGTCTCCTATTGGCATGAGTCTAAGCCGTGCCTCCTTAACTGCATAAGGCTAAGCAGTTCCTTTCTTTGCACGAGACTAAGCATTGTCTCCTATTTGTATGAGGATAAGCCTTGCCTCCTTAACTACATAAGGCTAAGCACTGCCTTTTTTTGCATGAGACTAAGCATTATCTGCTGTTTGTGTGAGGCTAAGCCCTGCCTCCTTAATTGCATAAGGCTAAACACTGCCTTGTTTGCATGAGACTATAATCCTATTTACATAAGGCTAAGCCCTGCCTCCCTTTCTTGCATAAGGCTTAGCACTGCCTTTTCCTCAAGATCAAAGGCTATCTTAATTACGCCATCTAAGACCTAGAAGTATCCTTTTCTGACCTAGGGCCGAGCACTGCCCTCACCTTACCCAAGACTAAGCTTTGTCTTGTCGTATCTTCGCATATGACCAAACATAATATTTTGCATTTCATGGATTGAAACATCACTATCTTGTCCAAAGGCGTCACAGTTTGAAGGCATCATCCTCGTAGCTCGAAGACACCATTCCATGGCCCGAGGATCTCTCAAAAGTGCGCATCAATATTCAAAGGTGTCATGGTTCAAAGGCACCATTATCATGGACCGAGGAAATCATTTCATGGCCTGCGAATTCCTTATCACATGATTCATGGCCCAGGACGTCATGAGCTAAGGACATCATCCTCACCCCAAAGACAGTATTCATGGTTCGAAGGGAATTTGCTGTCACGACCACAAATCCGCCAGTCGTGATGACACCTAACGCAACCTGCTAGGTAATCCAATTAACAATTATCCAGTTTCATTTAACTTAATAAAACAATTAAACAACACAATTATCTAAATCTTATACATTTCCCAAAGACTGTTAATACAAATCACGAGCTTCTCAGAATATAGTTTACAAAGAGGAAATAAAATGAATACATAGTCTGTTTGAAGAGTACATAAACAACACAATTTAATCTAAGGCTACCCCGAACAACAAAAAGGCTGCTAATCATGGATGCAGGTACATCTTCAAATCCAGCAATCCTGGAACACAACAACTACTGCAGCCAATATCTGCACGCAATGTGCAGAAGTGTAGTATCAGTACGATCGACCCCATGTACTGAGTAAGTAACAAACCTAACCTTAGGTTGAAAGCAGTGACGAGCTGGAACTTAGGTTGGTCCAACACCAATAGAAGTTCATAACGGTGTAAAGCAAAAAAATACAGGAATATCTCAAAGATAAGGTGCTCAACCCTTTCACAGTTTTCCAAAAATAGTTTTGCTTTTCAAGAATATTAGTGGGAACCCATATCCTTTATCGAAATCATCGAATTATTTTTAGATAGATTGAAAACTGAAATTTTTCATGAAAATCCTTTCACAATAAATAAAATGTTTCATTTCCTTTCCAATAAGTAATGTGAAATACCTCTCTATAACCGCATGTCACTTTGTGTAAAAAGTCATGAGTGACATAATACCGTTCAACATGAGGAAATGCGCCTATATACATGTATGCCATGTATGAGTGCTAATGCCATATATCCCAGAGGTTAATCATGTACTCACACTCTCCATTCATCATAATCAACCACTCGGTACTGTATATGGTCCATACGGCCCAGGGAAATCCATCCCGAAACATATACAACACTGACTAGAATTCACCCAGTACCGAGGAAAAAGGGAAATCCATCCCTGAGGAGAAATCCATCTCCAGGTATCAAGTGCTTTAGACAAATCCATGCGTAGGAAAATCCATCCCTCAATAATATATAAATGCTCAACCACTCAGTACCGTATATGGCCCATGCGACCTAAGGAAATCCATCCCGGAACATACTCAATAATAACTATACATCACCCGGTACTGAGGAAGAAGGGAAATCCATCCTTGTGGAGAAATCCATCTCCATTTATCAATGCTCCGGACAAATCCATGTCCAGGGAAATCCATCCCTATAATATCATCCGTGCTCACTGGGGGTGTGTTACAGACTCCGGAGGGGCTTCTACAGCCCAAGCGCCATCATAAGCCAATCCAGGCATCAATAAAAATAACATGTTGTGGCGTACTGCTCGATCCCATACTGTCACTCATAATTAGGCTCTAAGACTCACTCAGTCATCAATCTCTCTAGTCTCACTTACAGGCTCAAAAGGTCATGAAACGAGCCTGACCACAATGGTATGATGTATCAATGAAGAACACTGAGACTGAGATATGATATGAATGCATGAATTTGACTGAGTACGATATATCAATGGAAATCAGTGAGATGACAGCAAGAAACGACCACTATGGGTACAAACAATATAGCATAAAGCCTAAACATGATATTTAGCATGATTAACAACTCGATTACTTTATCACAAGGTGAAAACACAAATATCAACAAAAATAGGGCCACTATGCAGGGCCATAGAAAAACCAGAGTCCCAATTCACAGGGTGCACGCCAACACGCCCGTCACCTAGCATGTGTGTCACCTCAATACCAATAACATAACACGTAATGCGGGGTTTCATACCCTCAACACTAAGTTTAGAAGAGTTACTTACCTCAATCAAGCCAAAACCCTACTCTTTGATGCCCTTGTTGCTCGACTCGGCCTCCAAATGCTTCGAATCTATCAAAAATCAGTATATTATCATCAATATACGCTAAAGGAATGAATCCCACATAAAAATTATCATACTAGACCAAAAATCCCGAATTTGGTAGAACCCCGCCCCTGGTCCCACGTCTAGAAATCCGATACAATTACCAAAACTAGGAATCTCATTCACTCACGAGTTCAACCATACCAAATTTGTGAAAATCCGACTTCGAATCGACATTCAAATCCCAGAAATCCCTTTTATGAAGTTTCCACAATTTCCCCCAAAATTTCATCCCAAATAACTAATTGAATGATGAATTAAATGATATATTCATGATTATTAGCCGAACCCGAGATAGAATTACTGATGTTTAGCTTAAAGTATATATATTTTTATGTATATCGCCTCATAATTTACTTTTGTTTCATGAATTTGTGATGTTAAATGTGATGAAGTATATTAATTTTAAGTGTTTTTATGTATAGGAATGATCAGGGAGCAATCAGGGGTGAAACGCGCGAAATTAGAGCCAAACGGACGAAACCAGTAATAGTGCAATTATGGGCGCCGCAGGCAGCGCCTGGCGCCACCTGTGGCGCTGTGCGCGCCCAACGCAGTCCAGGGCGCCGGTGGCGGGAAATTGGCCTATTTTTCTCGGGACACGGTTTATTCGTCCCTAGACCTACCCAACACGTATAAAAGCAAGACTAAACCTATTTTTGGAGGAGGTTGACGCCACATTGAAGGAAAAATACACACGAGATCGTTAGGTAGCAGAGAATTCTCAGCTTTCTTCATCTTTTTCTAGTATTTACAATTAATTCAACACTTATGCAATTGTTTTATTACACCATGAGTGGCTAAACACCCATTGTTCTGGGGTTGTGATTTAGCCATGAATATTGTTGTTTGACATTAGCTTGACCTTGATTATAATTCACCAATATATGGTTGTTTCTGCAATTCTGTGTTTAATTGCTTAATTGTCTGGCCAATGATACGCTCAATTTACACCTTAAAATAGTGCAAGCGATCATTGTCAAATATAGTAACCCAACAAGGTTGGGGTCGAATCCCACAGAGAACAA